>JAJOOD010072234.1:0-15443 GCA_029582525.1 Solanum tacnaense
TCCTAAATTGTTGGATCAATATTGGCAATACTACAATTAAGGAGGAGAGATGGAGGATTGTCCCAGCTTGTATATGGTGGACAGTGTGGAAAGAAAGGAATCAAAGATGTTTTGAGGGCAAGAAGAACAATGTGCAGAATTTCAAGATGAATTGTATAGCTCTTTATTATTTTTGGTGTAAACAGAAAGTCTTAGTACAGGCAGAAGAACTTTTTGATGTTTTAGACTATTTGTGACAAAAAGCACAGATGGAGTCAGTCTAGTTTGTAATACATTTGGAAGGGGGGCTACTTTGATGTAGTATACCTGTGGATAAATAGAAGAAAAAGTTACCATTCTCAAAAAAATAAATATTGAAATCATTATAGTTTATGTTGTTAATGATCCTTGATTAATTTAGGGTTCATGCTATTCGACCACATGACCCCTTCTTAGCTAAAGTTAGTTGAGAATCTTGTCATACTATTTCTTATGCATTGTTTTCATGAGCAAAGTATATTTCAAGAATGAAAGAAGTATTTCATGAAGAATTTCAAGAAAGTATATTTTGCATTCAAGATGCATATTTTTTTGAGAATGGAAATTCTTTTTTTTTTTTTGAGAATGGAACATTCAAGATGCATATTTTCAGAAAGAAGATCTAGATAGTTTCTTAAAGAAAGCATGTCAGTTTGAAAGTATCTCATATTTGAGAAAAGTATAACCAGATTTTCAAAAAGGCATAGTCAAGTTTTAAAACCATAACAAGATTTTCAAAAAGTCATAGTCAAGTTTTCAAGTTCAATTCTAAAGCAGTATTAGTGAGCAGAGATTCAGAGTAACAGACTTTCAGTTTTTCCCCTAAAGTGGGATACTTTCCATGAAGTGGGACATCTTTAAAGTTATTGAGCATTATTGCATTATCTTGAGAGTTTTTTGAGCACCGAGTTGGGTAAGGGTTCATATAATCCAAACCCCAGAACTGCACCGCCAGTATAGAATAGGATCGTGCCGTTGATTCGGACAACTCCTTAGAAAGCCCCCGATAAGGGCTTAGAGATTGGATCCATTAGTTCAATTTTTCCTTTGCCCTGTTAAGGTATTGGATGGCTCTAGCAACGTGGGCAAGACGTTGTATCATCATGAGGCTCACGTGATGGTTGTTGGTTAGAGAAACTCCTCACGAAAAGCAAATTATAGTATTTTTAGTATTTGCTACTATTGCATACATATTCAATTGAAAAGTTTGGTTGTTAAAGTACTCATGCATGCGTTACTTTTCAGTTGACTATTTTACAATCTACCTCGGATTTACTCTTTCAATTTAGTATATTTAGTTTAGCAAGTTGTTTCTTTCAACTATTTTTACATACTGTACATTCCATGTAATGACGTCATTTGGTGTTGCATCTTTAAAAGATGCAGATCCAGGTTTTCAAGATCGGCAACAACGCTTCACTAGGATCTTTCTCCATCAGCATTTGGTGAGACCTTCTTGCTTTCAGAGGGATCCAGTTCATATGGTTATTCAGTACATAGTAGACATTGCTAGTGGAATATTCAGGTTGTCGGGATTTTTGTCCTGGCACCTATCTTTAGTTCATTAGAGGCTTCATAGACGAGTTAGATGAGTCAGTCAAGTCATTGTTTTCAGATGTTTTCAAACACATATATCATTATTATTTAGACTTCTAGATAAAGTTGTTGAGATGGTTTAATTTTTGTTTAATCATTGTGATGCTCATCTTTTATAAAGCTTTCGCATAAGTTGTTCAATCTTCTGCATATTAGTAAGCCAGGACAAGAGATCGCTTGGGACAAACAATGGTTCTGAGTGCCGAGTATAGGCTTAGGGCATGATAGAGACCTTGATAGGGAAGTAAATAGAGTTAGTGAAGATTCTCAAAAAGAGGAATGTCACTGTAGCGTGTGTCCAGAAAACCTAATGGTCGAATGGGTGGGAACTAAGGCTAGGGATGTAGACATGTTTAAGTTGTGGTACTCAGAAAGCTCAACGAGTAGGAGGGGAGTAGGTAATTTAGTCTATAGGGATCAAGTGGTAGAGGTTAGGAGGGTTAATGATAGGATGATGGTCATTAAGATAGTTGTGGAGGGCTGACTTTCAACATAATTAGTGCATGCGCACTGCAAGCTAGTTTAGATGAGGAGAACAAATGCGAGTTGGACGAGGTTATGAGAGGTATCCCGCACACCGAGAAGCTATTTCTAGGATGAGATTTTAATGGTCAAATAGGGACCACTTCGAAGGATTATGCATGGTTGTTATGGCTCTAGGTATAGAAACAAAGAAGGGGGTTCGCTTTTAGATACTGCTAAAGCTTTTGATTTGGTTATAGCCAACTCGAGCTTCCAGAAGATAGAGGAGCAATTGGTGATCTACCATAGTGTGGTAGGCAGAGCAACTAAAACGGCAACTTTTGAGACTTGTATGAAGAGCTCAAGGCCAAAGGTGGGGATAAGAAGTTGTATAGACTTGCAAGTCGAGAGGGAGGAAGGCCCATGACCTGGACCAAGTTAAGTGTATCAAGGACAAGAATGGAGAAGTATTAGAAGAAGAGGCATACATTAGACGGAGATGCATGTCCTATTTCCATAAGCCCTTGAATGAGGAAGGTGACAGGGATATTGCGTCGGGAGTTGGAGCTTTCCGAGGGTCGTAAGGATTTTAGGCATTATAGATGTATAAAGTCTACTAGGTTAAGGGGACAAGTCAGAAGATGAGGAAGCAAAAGCAACCAAGCCACAAAAAAAAAATAATGGTGGAATTTGGGAAGAACGCTGGCAAAATAGGTAAGGAGTGAGCTAATTGGGTTGTTTAATGTCATTTTTAGCCCAACTAGAATGTCAGAGAAGTGGAGATGGAGTACAATGATTTCATTGTACAAGAACAAAGGTGATATTAAAAGTCGCAACAATTATGTGGGTATCAAGATACTAAAGCCCCATAACGTAAGTTTGGGAGAGGGTGGTCGAGATGTGGATGTGAATGTGGAGTGGTGTGTCTATCTCGAGAACCAAATCGAATTCATACCAAACAATCAACTACAAAAGCTAGGAGATTGTTAGAGTAGTATAGGGATAGGATGAAAGACTTGAACATGGTATTCATTGACCTAGAAAACCATAAAGCTCCTAGGGAGTTTTATGGAGGTATTTGGAAGCTAGAGGTGTTCATGTGGCATATATTTGGAGACAAAGACTCGGGTAAGAGCAATGGAAGGTGTCTCAGAACACTTCCCGATCAAAATGGGGTTGCACTAGGGATCATCCCTTAGTGTGTTTTTGTTTGCCTTAGTGACAAAAGAATTGACGCACCATATTCAAAGGGAGTTGTCATGGAATATGTCATTAGCAGATGACATAGTATTGTTCGACAAGATGCGTGATGGAGTTAACAATACGCTAGAAGTTGGAGACAGACTCTAGAAAGTAGAATCTAAAGATCTTAGATTAAGCTGGACTAAAACAAAGTACCAAAGTGCACCAAAGTGCACGATCAGTGATGATACGCATGAGGTGGAGGTGGAAGTGAAGATTGATACACAAGTCATACCCAAGAGGGGAAGTTTCAGGTATCGTAAGTCTATAATTCAAAGAAACAAGAAGATAGATGATGATGTGGCACATCATATTAGAGTGGACAGATGAAATCAAGGTTAGCGTCTAGGGTACTATGTGATAAGAATAAGTCATCAAGACTTAAAGGTTAATTCCAAAGTGGCGGTTCAACCTACTTTATTGTATGGGGTAGAGTGAGGCTAGTCAAGAATGCAAACGTTTAGAAGATGAACGTGCGAGAGAGGAGAACGCCCAGATGAATTTGTGGGCATAGTAGGAAGGATAGGATTAGGAATGAAGTTATACGAACAAGGTGGAGTGGCCTCTGTGGCAGACAAGATAAGGGAAGCAACGTTGAGATGGTTCGGGAATGTGAAAAGGAGGTGTGTGATGCACGAGTGAGCAGGTATGAGAGGTTGGCTATAACAGGTTCTATGAGAGGTAGAGGTAGGCTGAAAAAGAACTGGGTAAGGTGATTAAACAAGACATGACATATCTTTAGTTTACTGAAGACATGACCATAGATATGGAAGTATGGAAGTCAAGGAATAGGGTAGAATGGTAGTAGGTGGCAGAGTGTTGTCATACTTTTATGCGGGAAAGGCAAGGGGACTAGTCTCTTCTACTCATCTTCTCCTTATTTAGTAGTATTATTTAGTATTTGCATAGTATAAGATCTTCATTTCTTCCTATAACCATTGTTTCATTTGCTTTGTTTATCCCCAGACCCACGTGATTACACTGGCATGTTGGTGGTGGAGGTGGTCAATTGTAAATTGTTACTAAAGAATAAGTCATAAGTCATGCTGAAAAGGTGACACAGCTGGTGGAGGTGGTCAATTGTAAATTGTTACTAAAGAATAAGTCATAAGTCATGCTGAAAAGGTGACACAGCTATGACCATGAGTGATGACTTGTTAAGAACTGACTAATACAAACAAACAGATCAGCAATTCTAATTACAGATAAACTAGCAGAGTCATTAGTAACTAGGAATCAGAGATCGGTAGCAGCAAAAGCTGTTATCCTGTTCCCCTGAAAAAAGATACAGATCTCAAAAATGAGATTTCTAACTCTTACCCTCGCGCTAGGAGCTTCTGAACAGCTTCATCAATTCCACTTTCAGATATACCGACCTGAAAGAAAAGCAAGAAAATAAGTACATGAATCAGATTCCGAAGACTAAGCTAAACCTGAAAATGATCAAAACTCCCTCTTCAAATATCCCAAGTGAACTAAGTACAGCATACCTGTCGACATTTTCCCACGCCACTTTGCGTCATTTTCCAATCAAGCTCCTTGTGACCAATTTCAGCATCTAGCTCATACAGCTCATAAAATTTTCCCTTTTAAAGCATT
Organism: Solanum tacnaense; assembly: GCA_029582525.1. NCBI lineage: Eukaryota > Viridiplantae > Streptophyta > Magnoliopsida > Solanales > Solanaceae > Solanum > Solanum tacnaense. The sequence continues at coordinate 4,918 of JAJOOD010072234.1, forward strand.
AATGTTTTAGAGAGAGCTATATCATATAAGTAGCCTTGTGCACAATTGTTTCGAATTGAAGGAAAATAAACAGATAAACTTATTGCAGTATAAAAAATCAGATAAAGACAAACCATAACTCACCAAAGGTAAATATTCTCTTCTTCTCAAGTCTAACCATATATAGGGTATCTATCCTAGCACTTATGGTGCAAGTATCTTTGCCAATATTGCCCTTAAACTAATAGGAATAGATCCACATTACATTCCAAACACTTATTGTTCCCTGTTTTTTTCTCCAAAAAATAAATTGCAAAATGTCTTAAAACTATTCAAATATATGTTGCCCAAGCATCAAAAGCGAATGAATACATGTTCCAAAGGATTTTCACAAATAAATCCTGTCATAAAATTGGTTGGAAAATCCACATCTAATAAATATTTAGACCCACAAGTCATGCTTTGCATGATCAAAATGTGCATGTTTCAAGCTTCCAAATGATGTTTTCATTATGCTAAGGTTTTCCCATGAATTTAGAAGATTCTATGACTTTCAAAATGTTAAAAGTAAAGGTTCATGAAATGGGAAGAGAATGTTAAGATTTTATGAGTTTTTCTTGATGTTCTCATATCTATGGAACTATGATATTTGCTTCATTAATTGATCATGTGAGAAATATAGGTTAAGAATATTATTGAATTGTTGTTGTTTCTACATTATTACATTGAGACCCTATTTATAGACCCTAGAATACAATCCTTACCAAGTAGGATACTATTTAGTATTCCTATTTCTATTATATTCCTATCCCTATTCTAATAGGATTGTATAAACCTATTCATATTCTAATAGAATTGTATAAACCTATTCCTATTCTAACACTCCCCCTCAAGCTAGTGCATATAATTCATGTACCTAGCTTGTTACAAATGTAATTAACACAAGGACCGATGAGGGGCTTGGTGAGATATCTGCAACTTGATCACTCGACTTCACAAAGTTGACAATCAATCTCAATGTGCTCAATCTCAATGTGCTTGGTCTTATCATGAATTATTAAATTTGATGCATAATGTCGATATAACACAGAGTGATAAAAGTATAGTGTTGGACTTTCCAAACCAAACTTGCAAAGACTGTTTCAGACCATAGAGTGACTCACATAATCGACATACAAGGCTACTAAACTCCCCTTGAGCAACAAAGGCTCAAAATCTAGTATAAAGTATATGGATCATGTTGGAATCAATAGATGAGTCGATATTAAACAAGTCACCGAAAACTGGCCGGAACATGCTCATATGCCAGAGTATTAGATTTGATGGCTAAAAATGGTCACAATATAAGAAATAAAATTATATGGGTAGGGTCGGAATGATGTCACGACCCAACTAGAAAATAGAAATTATATAGGATAGTTCGAATTGATGGAACGACCCCATTTAAAAAGAGAAATAATATGGGTTGGTTCGGAATGATGGCACGACCCTGCTGAAAAAGAAAAATTATACGGGTAGGGTTGGAATGATGGCACAACCCTACGCAAATCAAATTTGAGGAGTCACCAGAAAGACGAATGGAACTATGCAAATCAAATCTGAGGAGTCACTGAAAAGACACATGATGCTATGCAACTCAGATATGAGACAATAGTTCGAAAAAATCCACGGTACTACACAAATTAAATATGAAAAGTAGTCCGGAGAGATGCACGGTGCTACACAAATAAGATATGCAAAAAAAAAGGTAGTCACCAGAAAGATGGCAAGGTGCTACACAAATTAAATATGAAAAAGTAGCCACTGAAATGATAGCACGGTGCTACACAAATTAGATATAAGAAAGTAGTCACCGGAATGATGGCACGGTGCTACACAAATTAGATATGAGAAAATAGTCACCGGAAAGATACACGGTGAACCAACTTTTGCTAACATAATCGTTGGCCGAACGGGCGGCATATATGGATAATATAGCCGCCCGCCGGCAGCGGAAGCTCTTTGATTGTTTACCAAGATCGTAGAGGCTCTGATACCATGTGAGAAATATAGGAAAAGAATATTATTGAATTGTTGTTGTTTCTGCATTATTACATTGAGACCCTATTTATAGACCCTAGAATACAATCCTTTACCAGGTAGGATACTATTTAGTATTCCTATTTATATTTCTATTCCTATTCCTATTCCTATTCTAATAGGATTGTATAAACATATTCCTATTCTAACAGATCATATGTGATTTTATAAGTTTTCCACAAAATGCAACATGATTTGAAACCTAAAGAACTTTATGTGCCCAGGAGTCGAATGCTATGATTTTTCAAACGGGCCAAATCTGCCAATGTGTTAGGGGGCACTACTTAGTCGGCTGAGAGGGTATTGTCCACGGGGCCAACCACAGGGCAAAGCAACTAAAGCAAAGTCTTCAGGCCCCAATTTTATTTTTTCATGCCGTGCTTGATATTTTTATTGTGGGACCCAATTAATTTGGATTCCCGCACTTAACGACCATTAAGGAGAGAAGCGCTTTCAAGAAAGACTGTTTTCCATTTTGGAGCTCGAGCCCAAAACTTTTGGTTAAGTAAAGATGAGGCTCATTGTTTACCAATAATAGATTTATCGATTAATATATGTTTTAAAAAAGGGAAAAAGGTCTGAAAAATACTCAAACTTTGGCCGAAATTGCTGTTACGATTCCAAACTTTATGGAGGACCTTTTACCCCTGCACTATTTCATTGTGTATTTTAAAGGTATATATGTGCCCACGTGGACATCATAAATATTGCATAATTATAAATAGTAATATGTCCACATGGGCACATCTATACATTTAAAATACACTATTAAATAGTGCAGGGGGTAAAAGGTCCTCCATAAAGTTTGGAATCGTAACAGCAATTTCGGCCAAAGTTTGAGTATTTTTCAAACTCTTTTCCCTTTAAAAAACATTGAGCATTTAAAAGTAGAAAAGTATTTTATTTATTAATAAAAAAGGAAAAACGACATAATTAGACATACTTCACTACCGTATATACTATTATCACCTAAGTTGCTCGGACTCGAGTGCGGGTATCCGAGACGGATGCGAATCCGAGAGTCGGATTGGCAAAATTTAAATTTTAAGATTCGAAGGTGCGAATCCGAGTATGGATACGGGTGCAGGGATACGGCTAATTGGTATACCTGGTATATATGATATAAGGTGTAATATTATATATACATGGTATAATAGCTTATTATTTGTAGCGTACCTCTAAAAATAAATTATATCAATAACAACAATAATAATATATCTAGTATAATCAAATAAGTGGATATATATATATATATCACTAAAAATATTTGTGAAATATATATAATAATTAATTGCATATTTTGGTATAATTGCATACAAAATAAAAGGAGTATAATTGTTAAAGAAGAGAGAGAATATAATAAACATTAAAAGTATAATTTATTTTATAAATAAAAAAGGACACACTTATCTAGAGAAACCCTTCGTCTCTAGTTTTCTTTTTCAAGAAAAACTGAAAAGACTCAAGAAAGATAAAAAAGCTCAGTACTTCCTGTACTTTTTCAAGAAAAAACTCCTCTTTCTTTTCTGTACTTTTTCAAGTTTCCTGTACTTTTTCAAGCTTCGTCATAAAAAGTAGCTCCTCCTCCTCTCTGAAGACGTCTCCGAAAACTGATCTCTTTTTCCCCAAATCTTTTCTTGGCTCTGGTCAAAGTGTCCAGATCGGATTGACCGAATTCGACCCGCACCCGTGCCCGCACCAGTGTCGCGTCGAGATGGGTTCGACTGCAAAAATGAAGAGTCGGCGCAACATAGATTATCACATATACTTTCAAAATATTACGTATCTTACCACTAATTAAGAGTTTCCTACGTGTCTTACACTTAGCTACATGTATTTTTGCTACCAGATACACAAATAGGGAGAGAGACGAGCGAGATTGGGAGGGAGGCGAACACCAGATACATGCGAATCACACTAGATACACACTAGACACATGTATCTATATGTATCTAGAGTGATTCACGTGTATCTGGGATGGCGAGTGAGATGGGAGAAAGGTGAGGAAGATTTGTTGTGTATCCCAGATACATGTGAATCCCCTATGAATGGCTATGAAGCTTATTGTACCGCCCCAGAAGACGTTACATTAAAATCCAGCGTTTTCAAGAGCAAGGCGGAATCGTCGGGTCTCAAACAGCGTACAGATTTTATTCCGTCTTTCGGAGACATTCTGGAGACCCTTGATGAACATGTGGTGACCATGACTTTCAGCCAGCAAGGGCCCAGAAGAAGGGACAAGGCTGCCTGAATTTAAGGAACACTCCACCATACCTTTGACTTGTAAAGACACCCTTGTAGTCCATTATTTTAGGGGAACTTGTCCCCAACGTTTTAGCTTGGTTTTTCAGCTTTTAGACATATATGTTGTAAGGTTCACTTGTATAGAGAACACTTAGAAAAATATCAAGAAAAATTGGCACTTGCCTCCCAAAGCTTGCTTCCTTTTATTGCTTCCTTGTTGGCTGTTTTAGTGGACTGTGTTAGACAGATTGTTGTGCACGTTGGTGTGCTTGTTTGGGTAAGGACTGAGCATCCGAGGAGCTGTGCAAGCCTTCAGTTGCTGTCCCACGAGCCTTCGAATAATAGGCCCGTGACAAGTGGTATCAGAGCGCCGGTTAAAGCATGACGTCGAAGTCTCAACGCAACGAAGAAGAAGAGCCGGAAGCTAGGAGGGACACTGCCAGAAAACGTGATAAGAGCAGGGTAAGAGAGTCTTCTTCCAACCCTCCTGTTGGGGGCAGGAGCCTTGGGGAAGAGGGAGAAGTTTCCGATACCAGCCAACTCGACGAGAAGATCCTCGGAGTTGAGGCTGGTCTGTCGGCCTTGAACAGACGACTTACAGTTTTCGAAAACAACTTCACTACCCTCGAAACAGTTGCTATTGAAGGCTTCGATGAGGTGAAGAGTAACCTTGAAGAGCTTGAGGAGGTTAACAAGGAAGGACTAACCAACCTCGAACTCAAGCTCACCGAAGCTCTCTCCTCCCTTCACCGAGAGTTTGAGACTTTGAAGAGGCAAGTTGACGAGACTGCCACTGCGGGAGTTGCTGGTCCCGTCACTGTCCGTGAGACACGGATTGATGCTCCTAAGCCAAAAGAGTTTCGTGGTGAAAGAAATGCCCAAGATGTTGAGAACTTCTTGTGGCAAATGGATGCTTATTTCGAGCATGTTTGCATGACCAGTGAAGCTGCCAAAATTCGGACAGCAGCTATGTACTTGAGCGACACCGCCATGCTGTGGTGGCTGAGGAAAAAGGCGGACATGGAGAGAGGGGTTTGTTCCATAGACGATTGGGAGCAGTTCAAAGGGGAGTTGAAGCGACAGTTCTACCCTCAAAACGTGGTGCATGAAGCTCGTCAGAAGTTGAGGGAATTGAAGCAAACATCCTCCATTCGGGACTATGTGAAGGAGTTCACGAGACTCACTCTCCAAATTCCAAGTTTGACAAGTGAGGACTTGTTGTTTTACTTCTTGGATGGCCTCCAAAACTGGGCCAAACAAGAGCTCCAAAGGCGACAAGTTCGTGATGTTGACGAAGCGATCGTAGTGGCAGAATCACTCAATGACTTTCGGGCAGAAGCAGCGAAGGGGAGGGACAATCGGAGCAAAAATGTTCCTCCAAGAGGAGATAGCAGTCGAACCAAGAACAGGCCAGTTCCCAACAGAGGCAGCGATACAAGAGGTAACAATCGCAACCAACCTTCTAATTTCCACAAGAACTATGAGGATCGTAAGAAAGGCGCTCCACATCGTGAGGGTTGTTATATTTGTGGTGAAACTACCCATGCTGCCCGTTACTGTCCGTCCTTAAGTAAATTAAATGCAATAGTTGCTGCTCAAAAACAGCAAGAACAGGTTGCATCGCAAACTGGAGGTCCATCCGGTGAGCAAGGCGGACAGGCTAGCGGGGCTGAAAAGAGTAAGAATGTGGCTGTTGGGATGTTTAATCATATGGCATTGTTTAATCATATAACTCTTGCTGCGTTGGCTACCCAGCCGGCTAGTACAAGGCCGCGCGAATCATTGTTTGTCAATGCCAAGTTGAATGGCAAAGACGTTAGAATTATGGTAGACACAGGTGCAACTCACAATTTTGTAACAAAGGAAAGGGCCACCGACCTTTGTCTGAATTACGTTGCTGGTGATACGATTCTGAAAACCGTCAACGCCCTTCCCACAACTGTCCACGAATTCGCTCCTAAAGTTCCTATCGGGTTAGGAGGGTGGAAGGGGCTGGCAGATTTCACCATTGCGCCCATGGATGTTTTTGACATTATTTTGGGGCTGGATTTTTGGTATGAAGTGAACGCGTTTATTTCGCCGCGTCTCAACCAACTGCACATTAGCGATGCCGGAGGTTCGTGCGTGGTGCCCCTTATTCGGGTGCCACAAAACAGAGTACACTTGTCCGCCATGCAGCTTGTTAAGGGCTTCAAGAGAGGGGAACCAACCTTCCTTGCTGCCCTTGTTGGAGGCGTCGGAGACTCGATTGAGGCGGCAGCCTTGCCTCACTGTGTCGAGCAGGTCCTCTATGATAATAGGGACGTGATGCCGGAAGAACTTCCCCAACGGTTACCACCACGAAAGGAAGTTGATCATCAGATTGAACTGGTTCCCGGGGTAAAGCCACCTGCCATGACGCCTTATCGTATGGCGCCCCCGGAGTTAGAGGAACTGAGGAAGCAGCTCAAGGAGTTGCTGGAAGCTGGGCATATCAGGCCTTCGAAGACGCCTTTTGGTGCGCCTGTTTTGTTCCAAAAGAAGAAGGAAGGGACGTTGCGCTTGTGTATTGATTATCGGGCCCTCAACAAGGTCACGGTGAAGAACAAGTATCCCATTCCCTTGATTGCAGATTTATTCAATCGATTGGGACAGGCCAAGGTGTTCACGAAAATGGACTTGAGGAAGGGTTACTACCAAGTCTGAATTGCTGAAGGTGATGAGCCAAAGACGACTTGTGTCACTCGTTATGGTGCCTTCGAGTGGCTGGTTATGCCGTTCGGCTTGACGAACGCCCCAGCTACGTTTTGTACACTGATGAACAAACTGTTCCATCCCTTTTTAGATCAGTTTGTGGTCATCTATTTGGACGACATTGTCGTTTATAGCAACAGCTTAGAGGAGCATGTTGAGCACTTGTGCAAAGTGTTCAAGGTATTGCGTGACAACGATTTGTGTGTGAAGAAGGAAAAATGCAGCTTCGCCCAGGCCACTGTCCAGTTCCTTGGGCACACGATCAGCCATGGAGAAATAAGGATGGACAGTGACAAGGTCGACGCAATTCGGGACTGGGAGGCCCCAACGAAGGTACCAGAATTGCGGTCCTTCCTTGGCCTCGCCAAATACTATCGGCGCTTCATATTTGGGTATTCCGCTATTGCTACTCCACTCACCGACTTGCTGAAAAAGAGTCGTGAGTGGGAATGGACAGACTTATGTCGAGATGCCTTCGAAGAGCTCAAGGCTGCCATTATTGAGGAGCCTGTTTTGGCGCTACCAGATTTCACAAAAGCTTTCGAAATTCATACCGATGCTTCTGATTTTGCTATTGGTGGCGTCCTGATGCAAGAGGGCCACCCGATAGCGTTTGAGAGCAGAAAACTGAATGACGCAGAGCGACGCTATTCTGCTCATGAGAGGGAGATGACGGCCGTGGTCCATTGCTTACGGACTTGGCGTCATTATGTATTGGGTGCTCATTTTGTTGTTAAGACGGACAACGTCGCGACAACTTATTTTCAGTCTCAGAAGAAGCTGACTGCCAAGCAGGCCCGTTGGCAAGACTTCTTGGCTGAATTCAATTTCACGTTTGAGTACAAGCCGGGGAAGGCAAATGTTGTAGCTGACGCACTTAGTCGCAAGGCTGCCCTTGCTGCGATTATTAGCTCAAATTGCAGCAGCGTTATTGATGATATTAAAGAGGGTATGCAGCACGATCCTGTGGCGAAGCAACTTCTCGTTTTGGCCCAACAAGGCAAGACGAAGAAGTTTTGGGAGGAGAATGGCTTGCTGTACACCACAGGCAGACGTGTGTACGTGCCGAAATGGGCTAGTCTTCGGCGTACTTTGATCAAGGAGAGTCATGATACAATGTGGGCTGGTCATCCGGGACAGAAGAGGACGTTGGCACTGCTGGAGTCTTCTTATTATTGGCCTCGAATGCGGGACGACATTGAGGTCTATGTGCGTACTTGCCTCGTTTGTCAACAAGACAAAGTTGAAACGAAGGCGCCGGGTGGACTGCTTGAGCCACTGCCGATTGCTGAGAAACCATGGGACAGCATCACCATGGATTTCATCACTTGTTTGCCGAATTCAGAGGGGTTCGGGACCATTATGGTTGTTGTTGATCGCTTCTCAAAATACGCGACATTCACTGCCACAACGGCCAGCTGCAAAGCTAAAGAGGCAGCCCGTATATTCTTAAGAGACGTCGTGAAGCATTGGGGCATACCCAAGCATATTATTAGTGATCGAGATCCTCGATTCACCGGTGCATTTTGGCGTGAATTATTCAGCTTACTTGGGTCAGAATTGCACTTTTCGACCAGCTTTCATCCCCAAACGGACGGACAAACGGAGCGGATCAACGCACTCTTGGAGTGCTATTTGCGGCACTATGTCAGTGCCAATCAGAAGGACTGGGCAAAGTTGCTGGACACTGCCCAGTTCTCCTATAATTTACAGCGGAGTGAGGCGACGGGAAGAAGTCCATTCGAGTTAGCTACCGGGCAGCAGCCCAACACGCCACAATCCTTGCCCGTCGACGCCGGTTTGAAGAGTTCGGGTGCCTATCAAATGGCAAAGGCCTGGGAAGAACAGGTCGATCTTGCACGGTCTTACCTTGATAAGGCAGCCCGGAAAATGAAGAAGTTTGCTGATCGAAAGCGGCGTCCAGTCGACTATCGAATTGGGGATCGAGTTATGGTGAAGCTCAACCCTAGACAATTCAAGTTGCTACGTGGAGTGAGTCAGAGTCTGATTCACTGCTATGAGGGTCCTTTCGAGATTATTGCCAAGGCTGGCAAAATTTCGTATCGTGTTGATATGCCCCATCACTTGAAGATACACCCGGTTTTCCATGCTAGTCAACTAAAACCGTATGTTGAAGACATGGAGGACAGGGATCGGGGGCAGACCGGTAGAGCTCAAATATTTATTACTCCACCAGCCGTGGACAAACAGATCGAGGCCATTATTGATCATCAGCTGGTTCGCGGCAAGGGCTGGAACAATTCGAGCTCGCAGTTCCTCGTCCATTGGAAAGGAACTGCACCGAAGGAGGCAACGTGGGAGAAGTACGAGGACTTGTGGCAGTTTCGCGACAAGGTCCATTCTTATTTGCAGGTGTGTGGCGCCGGGGTCGTCGCCAAGTCAGGTGGGGGAGCGTGTACCGCCCCAGAAGGCGCTACATTAAAATCCAGCGTTTTCGGGGGCGAGGCGGAATCGTCGGGTCTCAAACAACGTACAGATTTTATTCCGTCTTTCGGAGACATTTTGGAGACCCTTGATGAACCATGTGGTGACCATGATTTTCAGCCAGCAAGGGCCCAGCAGAAGGGACAAGGCTGCCTGAATTTAAGGAACATTCCACCATACCTTTGACTTGTAAAGACACACTTGTAGTCCATTATTTTAGGGGAACTTGTCCCCAACGTTTTAGCTTGTTTTTCAGCTTTTAGACATATATGTTGTAAGGTTCACTTGTATGTAGAACACTTAGAGAAAATATCAAGAAAATTGGCACTTGCCTCCCAAAGCTAGCTTCCTTTTATTGCTTTCTTGTTGGCTGTTTTAGTGGACTGTTTTAGACAAATTGCTGGGCACGTTCGTGTGTTTGTTTGGATTAGGACTGAGCATTCGAGGAGCTGTGCAAGCCTTCAGTTGCTGTCCCACGAGCCTTCAAAAAATAGGCCCGTGACAGTTGGGCCTTTTTAGCCGTTGGGCTGGGGCCCAAAACGGCTCCAAACAGCCCCCACCCCTCTCTACCCCTTAACACTATAAATATACTCATATTTTTTCATTTAAATCACAAATTCACAAACTATTTCATTAATATCTTATAAAATCTCTTAATTTTCAATCTTTCATAAATTCATAATTATTATTTTGTGATATTGACTTGGAGTTCGAATTTCGGAGATTTATTTGAAGTAAATCGGAAGCTTCAATTGGCATCTCTCAATTCCGGCTTTGGTTATACGTCTACTTTTACGGAGACGTTCGGTACATTCGTTCCAACTTTAATTTTTTATTTGTTTATTAATTAAGTTATTTTATTTTTTTGTTATATTATCTTTGCTTGTTTTTCATAATATTAATTATTTTAAACTTAAACATGAATTTTGAAAAATATAGTGGTAAAAAACCAATGTCGGAAAGAAAAAATAATAGGGGAGGAGGAAGTAATTCTAATTCTAAAAATTTGCCACCTCCTAGATTTAGAATTAATACTAATGATTATA
>JAJOOD010072235.1:0-12206 GCA_029582525.1 Solanum tacnaense
AAATAGCTAGGGAAAAGACCAAAATGCCCTTAATGATTCCCGGACGGATTTCCTGCCAACTGCCCAACTTTCAACGGGCATAACTTGCTCATACGAACTCGGAATTGAGCAAACTCAGCGGCATTGGAAAGATCATTCCACAAGCTACACGACCATAACTGGAACTACTCCTAAATCATCCTGAGCTGGAAGTTATGACTGCTCAAAGTTGGCCAAAACCACTAATTTCCATACTTAGTCAATTTTCCAAAATTTTCAAATCCTTTCAAAAAAAGAAAATTTCCAATTCTAGGCCCCGTCAAAGCTATTTCAAATTGTCGGATGTTACACTATCAAAGGTAGTTTACAAGATTACAATAAAAAAAATATAATGCTACATGTTAAAATTAATTTAGAAAATATGATCTAAAATATTTTTTTAATATTAAATTTTTAGAGCTTATCTCGAGTTATTTTTGTGTATTTTGTATCTTCTGTGTATTTTATTTTTTATCAAGGATATTTTTATTTCAGTTGATTAAATTTTTAAATAAAATAAAAATTATATCAACAAGAAATCAGAAAATATAATTAACTTGATGATATAAATGAGGAGTCAAAACTAATGGAAGATGAAAATTTCCTTACCAAAGTTGGTGAGTGTTTTCCAAATTTGTTCTCTAACCATGGTTAGGAGGCTTGTTAAATTAATTTAATTTAGACCTTTAAATTATTAATATGACAAGTGTCACTTATCTTAATATGCACTTGAAGAAATGGAGAGAAGGTGTAATGGAGATGAGCTAAATCCTCCCCTACCTATACCATGTCAAAACTTTGAATATAGCTCAAAAGGATATTTATGCCTTTTCCCAAAAAGAAACATTAATATGACAATCTATCTAATAAAAGAATACAGAATACCTAAAAATCACCTTAAACTATGCACATTTTATTCTGATTTCCCTAAATTATCAATAATCTCAATCGTTCCAAATTTGGCTATGTGATAGGTCACGACCTTATCCAGCAAGTAAAAAAATAGTGTGTACACGACACCAATGTCAAATTGAGTATCTTTAGAAATGTGAGACTCATTGCATCAATTTCTTCTAATTAGATTCATCAGCAAGGTATTAGCCTTAGTTATATAAATTAGACAACCCTGAAGAACTTAAGATACAATATGCTCAAATAAAATATAACTAGAAGAGTCTGGGAAAATAGTTTCCAGGGAATAAGAACAACGGACTTATCTTGTATTTAGTCAGTCAATGATCTTATATAGAATTATAACTTTAATAGAGTAACAATCTCACTAAACCACTAACTAAATCCACTAACCTAACTCTCCTAAACTTTAGGGAAAACTCTTATATAGAATTACAACTTTAATAGAGTCACAATCCCACTAAATCCACTAACCTAACTCTCCTAAACTTTAGGGAAAACTATCTGCAACTCTAGAAAATAATAGAAACCCACGTACTAATAAAATATCAAACTAACAACTAAGCTAAGAAATAACTATACTACAGAATTGGTCAAATTAAACTAGGAATGATGTTGTCAACTTTAACACCCCTTCTCAACATCAACTCTCCATCTTAACCATGCCTAGCTGCTTGCAGAAACTCTTCAACTTGTTGACACTAAAACCTTTGGTGAACAAGTTTGCAATTTGATGTTCTGTTTTGATGTGCTCCAAGCCAATCTCTCATTGCAACACTTTTTCCCAGATAAAGTGGTAATGTATCTCCACATGTTTAGTCCTTGCGTGGAAAACTAGATTTTCAGCCAAGCAAATTGCTGACTGATTATCTCAGAACAAAGGAACTGCATAGCCTACTGGTTGTCTTAGATCCTTCATCAATTGCATAAGCCATGTATTTTCCTGAGCTGCAACTGTTGTTGCCCGATACTCTGCTTTTGTTGTTGACAGCGACACTGTTGCCTGCTTTTTGCTGCACTAAGAAATTGCTCCAGCTCCAAGCTTAAACACAAAGCCAGTAGTTGAACGACGAGTATCATGGTCTCCTCCATAGTCAGAGTCACAATATCCGATCAATTTGCATTCTTCATCTTTCTTATACAAAAGACCATAGTCAATTGTACTTTTTACATATCTCAACATTCGATGAACTCCATCCAAATGAGACTTCTTTGGATTTTGCATGTAATGACTCATCACACCTACTGCGTAAGAGATATCGAGTCTTGTTAAAGTTAAGTAAATCAAACTACCCACCAATTGCCGATACATTGTTGCATCTTCCAAGTCTTTCCCTTCATGAGCACACATCTTAATATTTGGATCCAGCGGTGTTGAGGTTGGTTTGCAATTGAATATCCCAAACTTCTTCAATAGATCTTTCGAGTATTTTTGCTAATGCAAACAAATTCCTTCTTCACTGTGATCAACCTCCAAGCCAAGAAAATGGTTAAGATGTCCGAGTTCCTTCATCTCGAAGCGTACTGACAAATTCTCCTTTGTTCGGAGAATTTCTTCTTCACAAACTCCTGTTAGGATTAGATCATCCACATATACTAGCACAATATATAGCTAGTTTTCTGCCAACAATTTTCACAAACAGGCTGGAATTTGACGGTGCTACTGAAAAACCACTATGAGTAAGAAATTCAGAAATCTTACCATACCATGCCCTTGGCACTTGCTTTAATCCATAGAGCGCCTTTCGAAGCTTACACACATACTCAGGATAATCGTGACTCTGAAAACCCATTGGTTGACACATGTAAATCTCTCGATCCAACTCTCCATGCAAGAATGCATTCTTTACATCCATCTGCCATAGGTTCCAATCTTTACTAGCTGCAAGTGCAAGTAAAACCCCGAGCTACAAAACGAGCTTTGCGCCTTTCAATTGATCCATTTGTGTGACACTTTATCTTGTAAATCCATTATAGGAATAGGTTTGGCATCCCTTGGTTTTGTCACGAGCTCCCACGTTTGATTCAGTTGTAGCGCAACAATTTCCTCCTCCATAGCTTTAATCCACTTTGGATTCTAGAATGCTTCCTCAAAAGTTTCTGGTTCCTTTTGTTACGTTCCGATTTTGAAAACTAAGGTTTCGAAGCCATTTTCGCAACTTTTGGAAATTTTGTTAAGTTTTGAAAAAAATCATAATTTGGAAGTCGCCACTTAATTTTTTAGGAAAAAGTAAGAAAACCATTTAAAAAGAGGTTTTTGAAATAAAACATTTTAAATAAAACCAGAGTCGGGTAAGGGTTCAAATAATTCTCTAAGGAAGGGTTTAGGCATCTTAGAGAATCCGCTAACACACGGTTGACCGACGGATTTAAAAATTTGGCTAATTTTATATAAAAAAGGGTTGCTTAAAAAAGTCTTATTTGAAACTTACATAAAAAAAATTTGAAACTTGTGAAATCTCAAAAATAAACCCAACTTGAAACTTTATCCATAGTCAAGTTTTGAATCATACAATTAATTCAAACTCGTAAACATGGAGTAAAAAACCTCGTTTAACAACTATGAAAGGATAAAAGAAATCCTCAAGTCATTCATACAAAGTCCTAAGTTAAGTTGAAAGACAATTAATTTATTTTTTAAGAAACTTACCAATTTTATCCTATTCAAAAAATTTGAACTAAATAGTTATTTCAAACTCATAAACATGAGTTCCAAGCTTTTCAACAACTATGAAAGAACATGAAAGGTTCTTAAGTTATTCTATAAGCTTAAATTACCTAACTTAAAAGAGTTTGAAAGTTTAAAAACTTAAAGTAAACAAGTAACGAAATAGAAGAGCCAATAAAGAACCTCCAAAAGGATTCATCTAAGTTAAAGAAAAAAGTTAACAAAAGGTTAGCAGTCGCAATAAAAATAATAATGAGGAAATAAAGTAACCAGTGAATTAAATAACTGAAATTTCCAGCCCACACTCGACCATTTTGGGGGCTGAAATTGTTGCGAACTGCTATCCCATCCCTTATGGGTTTTAACCCAATTTTGCTCTTCGTTTCAGCCCTTTGAGGCGGTTGCTGCTTCTGTTTTTAGTGAACTTCAAGTCCAAAAACTCAAATTTCAGCTCCTTTAGGCTGCTGTCTGCTGCTAGTTTCTTGGGATTTTAACCCAATAGTATTAGCATTCCCTTGCGTGACTCGGATGAGGTCGACTCAAATAGAAGAGTATGCAAGAGATGGGGAGTCCAAGTGAACTCAATGGAAGCGTGTTCATGCATAACAAGAAAAAGAATTAGCTAGTATAGATGAACTCCAAAGAAAACATAACGAATTAAAATTATCGTCAAACTAACCAAACCGGAAATACATGATCATTAATTAGTCACAGCTTTCAGAACTTAAGTAGTATGGTAAACTGGACAGATTTTCTTTTTTTAAAAAAAGGAAAAACTAAGTCAATAAACAAGTCATCTATAGGCGACAAAAATAAGGGATCATTACAGAGAACATAAAACCAAAGCATTCAATACTAAGCAACACATCAACTTTCTTAAGCAAGACACAAGACAAAGAAAACTATTTTGAGAAATGAAGGAACTTAGAAATAAATTATACATGCAGAGAAGATGTATGTGAACTTAAACAAGATTATAGTATTGTAGTCTACATTGAAACATGCAAAACTAAAATTAAAACAAGCAGACCACTTCTTATCTTTTATCTAGTGTGACTCAAAAATAAAAACTAATAAGAGCAAAACACAAAGATAGGAGAAAATGCTAAAGAAGAGAAAAATAAAATACTTGATTTTATAGCCTTAAATCTAATTAACCAGCTCATAGATTCAAGTTTCATTCAGCACATTGCTAGCTATAAATTACTCATCTCTAACTCACAAAATTACCACACTTTAATTGTTTTTAACAAAGAGTAAACAATCAGCTAAATTAACAATGTATTAACATATATTATATCACTTAGATGCATAATTGATCCATACTAACTCTAGGTAAACTAAGCTTAACAGAACTTAAAAAACTGTACTTGGAAGAAATCATTGCAAGGTTAACATGCTCTACCATTTCAGAAATTGAGCAAATCAACAAAAGATTACGACTGGTAAAGCAACACATGACATATGAGCTCTCAAATAACAAAAAATTTAAACGAATAACCAGCAGATAGGACGAATTCCAAATCGAGCCAATGCACGCAGTTTAGGATCTATAGCTCAAAGGAGCGACATGAGGATCTAAGGAATTTAGGAGCAACCAAAGAGAAATTGACTTAAAACTCAACTTCATCTAGAGCTCAACTAATCCTAGGATCAACTCATGACTCCTGAAAGAATAAGATCCTTAACAGGACAAACAGTGGCAACAATGGCAATAAACACTTGATAACACACAACAGACTCTTACAAATAAAGATGGTGGAACTTATAGTAAAGCTAGGCAATCAAACTAAGCTTACCAAAACCTTTAAACTTCTTAAATCAATAACATGATAAAAGCCAAACCTTTAAACCCAAAAAAAAAAAAAAGACTAATGAACAACTATATACCAAACCCGACAGAATAGCAAGATCACATATTTTGATATAAAAAAAACACTAAAGTAACTTCCAAGAGAATAACAACATACATAATCAAAGACCGGGAATCTAGCTTGAAACGACTGAACTAATCCACATGGAATAGTGTGAACACCATATTGAGATGAGGGAACCAAGTCTTCATGTGACTGACCAGAAGTGTAACTTAAAAAAAAATGCTCATTAAACACGTAAATGATTAACAGAACATTGCCAAAATACTCGCATGATCACGACCAAACTAGGCATTCAGCAGAAAAAAGATTTATCAACATATAGAAATCAGGAAACATAACTAGCCTTAAATCGGCTCTAACACATAGACTAAAGTTAAACTAAATAGAAAAGGAAAGGAAATAGTTACCTGGTTCTGGGCAGCGACTGGAACTCGAGTCTGAACGTGGCGAACTCCACCACCACTCCGACTCAAAATAGCCGCGAATTGACAGAATTTCAGTGACAAAAATAAGAACTCCCAAAAACTTAGCGGGGTGCTCTTTTCTTTGCCTCCAAAAAACTCCCCCTTTAACAGTAAGAGGGAGGGGGTATTTATAGGACCTAAAATCTCACGAAATTTGGAAAGATTTTCGATGTGGGATTTTGAGAATTTTCAAAATCCCTTTAACAGATAAGGATTGCCAACTAGTTAGTGTATGAATTCGTACCATTTTGAACAAAATTGAAAAAGGAAAATAAAAAATTAGAAGGGTATTACCGTTGAGGAAAGCAATGCTGGAAGCTTGAGGCGTCTTCGAGCTCGTGCTATGCACGCGAAGAGTACGAATTGAAGGAGAAAAGAGGAAAATTGAGGCGGTGAATCTGAGGATTTAAAGTTGGGTTCGTTTGGTTGCTTTCGCTGAGGAAGAAGAAGAAGAAAGAGGTGGGATGGGGGGCGCGTAGGGGAGTTCTGTGTGTTCTTTCTAGGAAACAAAAAGAGTGTGTGTGCGCGTGAGGTAAAGGGGATTAGGAAAATAGTGGAATAAAGGGTGTGGGCTGGTTTAAAACTTTTTGGGGCAAAAAAATTGGATTAAAAAGCTGAGGAAAAATAAGTGGGTTAAGGAACTGGTCCTCTTACCATATCTTAAATAAATTGAAAGCAAAAGTAAATTACGTATTTAATTAAAGATTAAGCTTCTCAACTCTTGCAACATAAAACAATTATTTTGACGCAAAAAACCAATATGTGAGTTAATCATTTTTAAGGAAATAAAATGCATATTTAATTAGAAACCTATTTTTAGTAAAAGCGACCTTCTAAATGTTTATTCAAATTGAAAATTATATAAATCTCTATATTTTAAGTATTATATAATCTATATGAAAAATGGCAAAAGTGCCTTGAAAAATATTTTTTTTAAAGTATTTTGATTTACAAAAATAATTATTTCAAATTGTTTGAAATTTGAGAAGCTTGAAAATTAACTAAATTGTGGAGGGCCGAAATTGGGTGTCTACACCTTTTCATTTTCATCTTCTACAATGGCAGCATTGGCGAACTTGGGATTTTGCTTTCTGATCCTTGTTGTCCTTCTGAGTGGAGTTGGTGAATCTGCTTCAATTAGCTCACCTTCTTCACCTGGTTGTTTGTACATACCAGTTTGCCATGGATTTTAAGCCACGACTTCATTAACATTGTCTTCATCAGCTTCACCTTCAGCTCCATCTAGACTCAATTGGATATGGGAAAAGCCCAACACATCTTTGAAGACATTTGAATCTGGCAGCAATTCCTTATTTGAAGACCACCAGGAAGAAGCTTCATCAAATATCACATTTTGAGAAGTGTATCACTTCCCTGTTGGTGGATCACAACATCGCCACCCTTTTTGTTGATTGTCATACCCTACAAAGATACACCTAACAACCTTTTTGTCCATTTTTCTATGTAAATTATTAGGTACAATTACATAACATACACATCCGAAAATACGAAAATAGCTAACAGAAGAGTTCATGTTCCACAACTTCTCAAAAGGTGAAAGAAAATGCAACCTTTGTTGAGGAAGTCTGTTGATCACAAAGGTTGCAGTCTTCATAGCTTCCGCCCAAAATTGTCTTGGGATATTTTTTGCGTGAAGCAAGCTCCAACAGATTTCTGCTAGGTGTCTATTCTTCCTTTCTGCTACGCCATTTGTTGTGGTGTATTTGGACATGTGAACTGATGGCGTATTCGACACTTTACATGAAATTCAGAAAATTCATATGAGGTATATTCCCCACCATTGTCAGTTCGTAGACAAAGAATTTTCTTACCAACTTCTCCTTCAACAACTTTTTGAATTCTTTGAATTTTGAAAATACCTCAGACTTCTCCTTTAAAAAATAAATCCACACGTACTTGGAAAAATCATCAATGAATGTCAACATATATTTCATCCCACCAACATAGAGTTGTTTGACAAGGCCGAACACATCTGAGTGAATTAACTCTAATGGTTCCTTGGCTGTATATTTCGAATCCTGATATGGCAACTGATGCGCTTTACCATACTGACAACCTATACAAATTACATCCGTCCTTACCGGAAGTTTGGGAAGACCCTTCAACATTGACTTTTCCATCATGACTCTAAGTTTAGAGTAGCTAACGTGACTCAACTGCATGTGCCATAAGTCTGTTGTCTCATTCTTCCTTGTCTTGTCTATCTATGCAGTTTCTTCCGACATTACATAAATAGAGTTTAACCTTTGCCCCTTCATCACTGGCTCTTCTTTAACTTCAAGATCACGGTATATTCTTACATCTTGCGGATCAAATAGAACATAATGATCCGAAGATGTCAATTGAGCTACTGAAAGAAGATTTTTCTTCATACCTGGGACATGATAAACATTTTGAAGCAGCATCATATCAGCACAACTATTTGGAGACACAAATAGTCTTACCAATGTGAGCTATCGGTAATTTTGTGTCATCTGTTGTCACCACTTCACGACTTCCCTTGTACTCGGACAAATTTTGCAGCTTCTTTTTGTCACCAGTCATATGGTTTGAGCATCCCGAGTCAACAATCCAGTCATTCTCATAGTCAATTTGATTAGAGGTTGTTATTGTAAGAGCTGACTCTTCTTGTTCTATAGCAAAGAACGCTTCAGCATCCCAATCATCTTCACTACTTTCTTTTGGACCGGAGGTAGCACCAGCATTGCTCTCAACAGTTCTCTTTTTGAACCAGCAAATATTGGCTTTATGTCCATTCTTCCCACAGTTATGGCATTTCCCTTCAAACCTTTTGTTGTTGCCCCAATTGTTCTTCGAACTTCCTTGATGACTTTTTGACTTATCATCAGTTCTTTTTTATCCACCGGCATTGTACTGCTTGGGGTTCCCTCTGCTTTTGTTGACGTAGAGTGTTTCCTCCTCGTCTTTAAGAGAGACTCCGCTCATTTGCTTAGCCAAGGCTTCCTGACCTGTTAGCAAATTCTCAAATTCTACAAGTGATGGCTGATTTTTCCATCCTTGTACAACAGCAATGAAGAGTCAATATTTAGGCTTCAGACCATGGATTATGATCCGCTTCATCCTCGTCTCTCCAATTGGAGCTTATGGATCTAACTCTGAAATCTCTCGACATAGCATCTTCACCTTATGAAAGTATTGTGCAATTGTCATGTTGCATTGTCCTATCGAGAGTAATTCACTCTCTAAGAGTTAGAGCCTTGCATCATTTTTCTTTGAAAATAGATTAGCGAATGTATCCCAAGCCTGCTTTGGGGGTGGTGGCGTTTCGTATGTGCTCTAACACATCTTTTTTGGTCGTTGTTTTCAAAGTGAACATGGCCTTACCAGCTTTTATCTTCCACTTTCGCAGAGTGTCGTTTGCATCTTCTGTTGCGGGTTGTGTCACCTCGCTACCGTGACAACCTCCCAGAGATCTTGCCCTTGTATATAAGACAATATGCAAGTTGGCCATGTACTGTAATTGTTGTTGTTGAGCTTTTTCATTCCGCCGACAGCTTGTAGGTCTGTCATTGTGTCAGCAACAAAAGTCTAAAAAAAAATAACTATAGTAAATGATCTCCCAAGGAACAACCTTGCTCTGATACCAAATGAAGAACTTAGGATACAATAAGCTCAAATAAAATATAACTGGAAGAGTCTGGGAAAATAGTTTCCAGAGAATAAGAACAACAGACTTATCTTGTATTTAGTCAGTCAATGATCTTATATAGAATTACAACTTTAATAGAGTCACAATCCCACTAAACCACTAACTAAATCCACTAACCTAACTCTCCTAAACTTTAGGGAAAACTATCTGCTATTCTAGAAAATAATAGAAACCCACGTACTAATAAAATATCAAACTAACAACTAGGCTAAGAAATAGCTACACTACAGAATTGGTCAAAATAAACTAGGAATGATGTTGTCAACTTTAGCAAACCCTAGATTATTGAATATTATAATGAAACATATCCAAATAGGACTAGATAGATGATAAGAATTCATATAGTCAGCCCCAACTATGTTGATAACATTGAAACATGTATTATATAATCGTTTTCGAATATTTAAAGCTATAGTTCCGCCAATGGTATGACTTTGGTGGCCCTTTCTTGCAAGAATTGTGATGGCTTGAAGAAACTACCATATGCTTTTGACCAATATTTCAGCCTTGCATATATGTACTCTGCTCCAATTGAATCTGCCCAATACATAATACCTCCCCTGCAAACACAAAGTTTAGAAACTAATAAGTTAACTAACATGTCAAATGTATATGGGAAATAAACAACTTTGTTATTAGATATAAGGTGTCGTCCTAGGTACTTGATGTTGCATGAGTGTTAACTCGCGCTCAAAACTCCTACAACATAATTAAGTCCTACTTACTTATCCATTGCGCGTCACATAACCCTATCTATAGATGAAGAAGTGAAAATGACTTTTTTTTCCACATGCAACTTATGGACCTTACAAACTACGATCTAAAGATTCCTTTTGAGCAAACTTATGAGAATATTTTGTAAGTTATTGCAATCGTAAGACGATAGTCTAAGGTTGAACAATATACAAGCAAACATTTGAACCAAGTCTACAATCTTAAGAATTGATAAAGAGCTCTTATAGTCATATACCTCTCTGAAGGGAACTTCATCCCATGGACAGAAGCAACATCAAGGTCTGATGCTCTCACAACAACTCTTTCCACAATTACTCGGCACGCCTCACTGACCACAGGGAAAAACAACATTTTCACAATTTCTTGGTCCATCGCAGATATTGGCTGTCGAATTGCAATACAGCAAACATGTTAGAGTACTCAGTGAAGTATTACATAGATAATGATTACGACGAAAAAGGATCACAAGAAGATAAAGACACATTTTTTACCTCTCCCCCCGGCATAATGCTTGCAAGTCTCCTAGACTCTTCAACTATTTGCAACACAGAGAGATCTGGTTCAGGGATCTTTCCCTTGTTATATAAGTAGTAGCCTCGTCCGTTTTTCTTGCCTGCATTTCTAAAATTAGTTTCCTAAAGCAAGCCGTTGCTAAGAATATTATGAAATAAGTAGTAATTTGAATGCGAGTAATAATATATCATCCATGCCTGTACGACCATTTGCCATCATAAGTTGAACTAATGGACACTGGAAAGTGCGATCTGGAAATGCTGCAGCGAACTCCTTGACTACTGCCAGAAATATACTATATCCAGACAAGTCGAAAAGCCTGCAATATTAAAACGAGTATTTATCGGAAAGACACTATAGCAGCCAAATTACAATGTCTCATTTTACCATCCATTTCTACTGTAACTGTTTGATACAGACTTTAAGCACTCACTCGAATCACATAATATCAAGAGATAGAATTGGGAGAGAAGATTTTACTGGAAAGGTCCAATTCGCATGCCAAATTCAGTGATAACTCGATCAACTCTGAAAACATCAACGCCTAAGTTTGCCAATATCTCAGCTCCTTGCATGTATGGGAAAAATGTCCGGTTGACAGCAAAACCGGTGCAGTTTTTCACCACTATAGGAACTTTTTGGATGATCTTAGCAAATTTAAGAACGTCGAGTATTACTTGTTTAGAGGTGTTTTCCGTCTGTACAATTTCCAAGAGTGGCATCACATGAGCAGGGCTGCAGAAGTAGACAAGTCAGAAAATTCAGTACAACACAAGGAAATCTGACAGCTAAATTGAAGTAGCTTATATACCTGAATAAATGTGTGCCCACAATGCGATCCTGAGATTTTGTCCTTGCTCCAATCACATTAAGATCAATGCTAGATGTATTTGACGCGAATATGCAATGAGGAGGACAGATCTTCTCAATTTCTTCAAAAATTGATTGCTTCAATAATACTTCCTCATTTACCACCTGAGAGAGAATAGGAGATGAAGGTTTCCACAATTGTAAAAGTTATAGCTGATTTTAGACTAATCAAGGCCATTGAACATAAAAATGCATTGATGCAAAGTTAAACAAAGAGTAGTATGGATCCGATGAGTAACCTCGATGACCATGTCTACATCTGTGAATTCTTCGTAGTCCACAACACCTTTGAGGAGGGAAAAAGCGTTCTTCATTTTCTCCTCTAACAACTCTCCTCTTTTCACCAGGCTTTGGAGATTTACTGTGGCACAAATTATATGCATCAGCAACAATTTAATGCTATATTATGGAAGAAATGCAATATTTTATATTAGTCTGTTCTTCCCTCTTAGGAAATG
>JAJOOD010072237.1:0-11577 GCA_029582525.1 Solanum tacnaense
ATGCCAAGAATCCTCTTTGCCTCACCCAAATCCTTCATCTCAAACTCCTTTTTTAGTTGAATCTTTAGCTTCTCAATTTCCTCTTGACTTTTAGAAGCTATCAACATATCATCAACATATAGGAGAAGATATATAAAGGAATCGTCTTCAATCTTGCGCAAATACACACAATGATCGTATTTGCTTCTTATGTACCTTTGCTGCAACATAAACTTGTCAAATCGTTTGTACCATTGTCTAGAAGATTGTTTCAATCCATACAACGATTTTTCAAGTTTGCACACCATATTTTCTTTTCCATCAACTTTGAATCCTTCCGGCTGAGTCATGTAGATTTCCTCTTCCAAGTCTCCATGTAAAATTGCAGTTTTTACATCCAATTGAACTAGTTCCAAATTCAACTGTGCTACCAAAGCCAACAAAACTCTAATGGAGGAGTGTTTCACAACTGGAGAAAATACCTCATTATAGTCAATTCCCTCCTTTTGAGAGTATCATTTGGCCACCAATCTTGCTTTGTAGCGAACATCTTCTTGGTTAGGAAATCCTTCTTTCTTTGCAAATACCCATTTGCACCCAATTGCTTTCTTGCCATCCGGGAGATTGACCAATTTCCATGTATGATTCTGATGAAGGGACTGCATTTCTTCATGCAAACCTCCACCTATCTTCTTCTGAACTTTGGACTGCATCTTTATAAGTGGTAGGAATGTCATCCGCTACAATTGAGTCCGCACAAGCCACCACATCTATGAGTCGAGCAGGTTTTCTTATTGTCCTTTTTGGCTTGCTGGTTGCTATTGATTCAAGTTGTGGTTGAGGTTCTTGAGATGGAACCTCCCCTTCGACTGGCTCTTCTTCCAGAGGAAAAACGTATGTTGTTTCCTCATTTGATCCATGTGTTGGGAAAATTATCTTTCCCTCAAACTCTTCCTGCTTTGAAGCACCATCAGTTTGTTTGACTTCTTCAACTGTTACCTTATTTGTCAAGGCAGATTCATCAAAGGTAACATCCCTGCTGAAAATAATTTTTCTCATCTCTGGACACCATAAACGATATCCCTTGACTCCAGAAGTAATTCCCATAAATAAAGCTTTCTTTGCTCTTGGGTCCAATTTTGACTCCCTTACATGATAATATGCAATTGAGCCAAATACATATAAAGAACCATAATCTTCAGTAGGTTTTCCATACCATTTTTCTAATGGTGTCTTCCCACCTATAGCAGCAGATGGTAGACGATTAATGAGGTGGCATGCATATGTTATTGCCTCAGCCCAAAATTCTTTGCCCAAGCCAGCATTGGACAACATACACCGAACCTTCTCCAGCAAAGTTCGGTTCATGCGTTCTGCCACTCCATTCTGTTGTGGTGTATTTCTGACGGTGAAATGTCTGACGATGCCATTTTCCTCACAAATTTTCTGAAAAAGATCATTTTTGTATTCTCCACCATTGTCTGTGCGAAGACACTTGATCTTTTTGCCACTTTGAGTTTCTATCATCGCCTTCCATTTGAGAAAAATTCCCAATACTTCATCTTTTGTTTTCATCGTATACACCCACAGTCTTCGGGAAAAGTCATCAACAAAGGTTACAAAATAGTGTTTCCCACCTAATGAAGGTGTTTTGGAAGCACCCCAAACATTTGAATGAACATAATCCAAAATACCTTTAGTATTATGGATAGCTGTTCCAAATTTAACCCTTGTTTGCTTTCCCTTGACGCAATGCTCACAAAACTCCAAGTTGCAAGTTTTTACTCCTTTTAGCAATCCTTGATATGATAAAGTTTTCAAGGATTTTCCTCCAGTATGTCCCAAGCGAATATGCCACAGCCTGGTCATTTCTGCCTCCTTGTCGTCATTGGATGCTGCTGCTGCTATCCCAATAATTGTACTACCTTGATAGTGGTACATGTTATTATTTCTTCGAATTGCCTTCATTACCACCAGCGCACCGGAGCATATTCTCATTACGCCATTATCTGCAATGACTTTGAATCCCTTTGACTCTAGGGCTCCAACAGAAATGAGATTCTTCTTCAAATCCGGTACATACCGAACATCTGTTAATGTTCTGGTCAATCCATCATGATTCCTTAATCGAATTGAACCAACACCATATGCGGTAAGAGGATTATTATTTGCAGTGTGAATAACTCCACATTCTCCTTCTTGTAAATCAACAAACCAGTCCCTATTGGGACACATATGATAGCTACAAGCTGAGTCCATCAACCATACATCAGATAATTTGGATGGATCTGTTGTAACTAGTGAGTAATCGGAGTCATCACAATCAGCCACATTTGAATCCATGACAGCCTTCCCATTATTTGGTTTGGCTTTGCTTTTCAACTTTGGGCAGTCTTTCTTCCAGTGCCCTTTTTCTCGGCAAAAGGCACACTCATCTTTGTTGAGTCTGGATCTTGACTTAGATCTCCTATTCTTCGTTCTCACATGATTTTGAGAACGACCTCTCACAATCAGAGCTTCTGCTTCTCCGCCTTTTTGTTTTTCTCTCTTTCTTTGTTCATAACTATATAAGGTAGAACAAACTTCTTTGAGAGATACTTCATCATTCCCATGCAGTAGAGTAGTTTCAAGGTGCTCGAACTCATCGGGAAGTGAACTTAACAACATTAAGGCCATATCTCCATTCGTAAAAGTCACGTCTATATTCCGCAAATCTGTCGCCAACTTATTAAAGCTGGTGATATGATCATTCATTGTGCTACCAAGAATATAAGTGAAGCGTAAAAGTCTTCTTTTCATGTAAAGTTTATTTTGACTGTTTTTCTTCAAGAATTTCTCCTCCAATGAATTCCACAATTTATTTGCAGATGTTTCCTTCGTGTATGGATACTTTTGTTCTCTTGCAAGGTAAGATCGAATGGTACCGCAAGCAACACGGTTGATAATCTTCCAATCTTATTCTCCTACACCGTCTGGTTTCTTTTCTTCTATGGCAATATCTAACCCTTGTTGAAAAAGAACATCAAGGACCTCGCCTTGCCACATTTCGAAATGTCCTGATCCGTCAAAAATTTCAACTGCAAATTTTGCATTTAACACAATTCGTGTCATAAGCGAAGATGCCAATGATGACGTATTATTGACATTCGATGTGGACTCATCATTTTTATTGTCTCCCATTTTTGCTACAAATATTATTTACTAGCTAACAATGCAAAGACCAAAGTAAATCTTTTCTGATGTGAAAGTTCAGACTGTGCTGCAACCACAGAGAATACTTAGATAATACCTTGGCTCTGATACTAGTAGGTTTGTTTAGTTCAACCAAAGCACGCAAGTTAGTCATGAAGCTTGCGTTGTGGGCACCTTTACAATTCCAAAGTAGTATCTTTATTAAAGGGTCTTCTTGAGTGCTCAAGCTCCCTCCTAGTATCAATGTCATATCCAGGTTTACTGTTGGATGATTGTCCTTCATATTTACCATCGTTGCTCCCAGATTGTTTTGAGACTATGGTATAGCTAGTATCACATATGTCATTTTGTTGAACAGATTGTGGTAACGTATGTTTATGGAGGCCTTCTTCACTTGGTGCGGTATTATTATTATACTTTTCCTTTCGATATCTTTTTGCATCTCCAGCATCAAAGGTTCCTTCAGGTGCAGTGTTTGAGTGAAGGGATCTAGAATGTTTAGTACCTCTTTCCTCATTTCTTGAGTGGCCTGGTGTTGAATAAGGGACGATAATCCCCCTTCCTACATTTGTGGTACTACATGGTCTTCCATATCCCCATCTTCCTCGTATCCCATGGTCTCCTCGTCTTCCAGGTTTGGTGTCTGCATGTCTAGTATCTTTTGAAACGAGCAGCTCACAAAGCTGCTCAGTCGGTGTATAAGTGTAAGATGCTGCATATTCAAGTTGGAAAGTGTTGTTGGTTGATGCAGCAGATGGTAGAACTCCAGTGTAGTTAACTCTTGTGCCAACTCTAGTTGAGTCGAGGCTAGTCGAATAAGACTGTTTGTTAGTCGCTCCTCTATTAATATTGGCAGAGGAGTTGGTGGGTCCACATTCTGAGGGATATTGAGCAGCTCCTCCAGAGTTGAGTAAGGAGATACTTGAACTGCTTGTGGAAAAGTTGAAAGCAAGTGGAGGTTTTGAGTTTGGTACATCTAATCGAAGGGGGTGAATGGATTTATCAGATTCTGAAATACAGGATTCCTCGAGATATGGTGAGAAAAACCTAGTGGTGGGATGTTCTCGAACTGGTGGTGATTTTGGATTGGGAATTGAGGAAATGGTGGGGTTTGTTGATTGTGGAGGGGATGGATGTTAGTATTGGTCATTATTGGTCGAAAGTTTTGACGTTGGGAAGAGTTTTGGTGGTGGGGGTGAAGTAGTTGGTTGCTAAATTGAGGCATTGCTAGCTACAGATTTGATTTCATTTGTGTGAAGAAAGGAAGTTGGGGTAGTGTTTATAGAGCTTTCATCAGTCTTATCTAATTGGCTTTTGATATCTTTCCTAACCTGTACTCTATGATTTTCTTGTCCTTTTTTACTATTTGGCGTACGTGTAGTAGTCTTAATCATACGGTCTGATTTTGCTTCAAAAGTGAAATTGTGTCCTTATTGATTTTCCATGATCTCATTGTCTATCTTATGAATAGTCTCCATTTCATTCAGTTCCTTTTGAACATGTGTTTTTGAGTTTTGTTTAGTATTAGTGGAGGTAGGTAGTTTCAGTTGGTCGGTACTGATTTTTCCAAAAATAAGGGAATTTTCTTGATGTGTATTTGTTGATAGGATTGTGGTGTTGGTAGTACTAGCTTTGTAGGTTGATGTGGGAGTAGTTTCTAGGTTTTTTTGGTTTGTTGTATTTAAGTGTGTGGGGATATTTTTTTCCACGTAGTCTATAGGGGATCCGGAGAATTTGGAGACGATTTTTTTCATGTGTCCTATGTTCTCACATTCTACTGACGTGTCCATGTCATTTTCACATGTTAATGGCATTGAACACGTGTTGTCGTTTTTGGTTTTATTGGTTTGGCTTTTGCTAGGTGTTTGATTTTTTTTGCAAATCCAGTATGCTACTAATGTTATTGCTTGTCATTTGTTGTCTAGTGGGGTTGATTATGGGATGTGGAGGGTTGGGGGATTGGTTATTTTCCTCATGCATGCTTTTGAATAAACTCGGTTTTTTTCTTTTTGGATATACCACTGTTGTCCATCCTAAGCTTTCATCTTACTCATTTTTTGGGTTGTTCTAGTGAGTTTTTGGTTCGTTAAGGTTGCTGGACGTGGATGGTATATTAGAAGGTTTTACCGGCAAGTGTGAACTAGGTGACCAAGTCTACCACAATGGGTACACAAGGGTGTCGAGGGTTCGTAATGTATTTTTTGGAGGTGTGATCCTAGTAGAATATCTTTAGGTAATTGTTTAGAGAGGAGGGCTAAGATGCAAAGTTTACATATCTTCCTCTCGTGGTGTTCATAGAAACGGTGTCTATCTTGAGGATGGATCCTATTTGGTTCCCTATTTGTTTTAATATGTCTAAGTCATAGAATTCTGTCGGAAGTTCGGAAAGTCTTACCCAAATCGTTGTCTTGTTAAGGTGTGTTGTAGAAGGATTGAATTTAGGTTCCCATTTTCGGATTGAAATGAATTGCGCTCCCAGAAACCAAGGCCCTTGGTGTAGTATTTTCTCGTAGTTTTCAGCCCTGATTAACTTTATAAGATAGAAATCTTCAGTAAGGTCTATGAGGCTTATCTTTTCCATAGGTTGCCATAGGGCTTGGAGGCGATTTTGTAGCTGTTGATATCCCATTTTTCTCCCAATTAGCTTCACAATCAAGGATTGTTTCCAAGGTGCATAAAGTCTTTGTTTATCGCTGGATGTTATCGGGATAAAATTTGGATGTTTATGGGGGTTTTCTTGCTCATCATCAAAGTTTATATTTTCTAATCCTTGTGTAACGAAATTAATATCTGGTTCTCCTGCTCTAGATAGTAGAGTTTCTAGAAAACTTACTTTACGGCTAGTGTCTGCATGTTCTTCATCTTCCTTCTGCTTCTTGGTGCTCCAGTGGAGGAGATCAGATTCTTGATCGCTCATGTCGATGTCTTCTTGGTCGCTTATTTGAGAGACTCACAGTGGAGTTATTTTGACAAAACGACGGAAGATCGTCTTCTACCTTTAGCGGGTCCTTTTGACCCATTTGCAGACCCGTTCATTTTCACCATATTAGAACCTGAAAATCATATACTAAGTCACGAAAATGTTAGAAAAATCTGTTTCCTTATGATTTCTGACACTAATTTGCATTAAAATTAAAAAATTATAGATCCAAAAATTAGAAAATACATTTTTACATTCATCTTTAGAGTAAAATTGTAGCGAAAATAGTGAATCGACTTACCTCCCGCCAATCACCATTGTTGCAGAATAATGTTGATGTGAGGTTCAGAACCCGAGTCTCCTAAGCACTCAAACCTCACTTAAAGAATGAATTATTTTGGAAATGGCCTACGAGTGGATAAAAATGAAAAATTTTAAAATTTGAAATATTTTTCTAAAATAATTTATTTTTAAAAAAAATTGAGGGTGTGGCGGGGGAGCAGGTGGCCTGGGTGGCGGTGCCCTTGCTGGTGGAGGGGGCGTAAAGATTAAAAAAAAAATTGAAATATTTTTCAAAAGCAACTTTTTACTTGGGGGATAAGGAATAGGGTGGTAGGGGTTGCGTGAGGTAGGAAAACTCTTAAAATTTGAAATGTTTTTTAAATTCCAAATTACAAAAATCTATTAAATTGGATAGAATCTGGATACATCCCAAAATGTCCTGATACATCGCGTCTCAATTTCAGTTACATCTATCAACTTTTTAATACATCACATCTCAATTTTGGATACATCACATCTTAATTTCGGATACAACATTCAATGTCCCGATACAACGCGTAAAGTAATGTATACGAGAATAGGAGAGATTAGGAATTTTTATAACTTTTTTCAAATGATAGGAATTTTAGAGAATATAGTAAAATAAGTTGTGTATTTAAGTAATTTTCCAAAATAAAATTCATATGGATATATATATTTGATTTTTTTTCTCAAAGTTTAGAGGTATATTATGTGTATAAGTTTAAACTCTATATACCAAATTATGTATTGTATAAATTGAGAATACATTTATGACAAAATTATTATCATTCATTCTACCAAACATAATTGATTCATCTCATAATCTCACTTTTTAATAAATCAAGATGATAATTGATATATACATGTCATAACAATCGTTATGGTATCCAGATTTAGAATATCAATACATTTAACAGTGTAGAGAATATGTTTTATCAGTTAATCTAAAACATTTATCTCTACTCGATCATGCTCAATACATAAGAAATGCATTAGAACAAGAAGTCGGAACAACATCATTCTGTAATTAAGATACTCCCTCCGTCTCATTTTATGTGAGGTAGTTTGACCCGACACAGAGTTTAAAAAAGAAATGAAGACTATTAAAACTTGTAGTCAAAATGAATGATAGAAATTTGTGTAGCTGTAAATCATTTCATCAAGGGTAAAATATACATTTTATAGTTAAATTGTTACTTAATATATAAATGTGTCATTCTTTTTTGGACTGACTAAAAAGGAAAGTAAGTCACATAAATTGTGACAGAGGGAGTATTAAACTATATTTAACCTCGTGCTACAATTATATATACAGATGGCTTGTCCATTTTCCATCCTAATTAGATTGTGAATAAGAAAATTATACTTGTAAGAAGTGTTGATTCACTCATCTGCGTGTAAGTTAAAATTCTATACACTAAAAATCATCTACTACATAAGTAAATGGACATATAAACAAATAAACAATCTATTAAATCATTATTAAAATTGAATAAGCAATTATTCTACAATATATATTATTCTAAAACACATAATTATAATATATGTTCCTATGATTGTCACACCCCTTTTTGTGCACGGCAGCAGAATTTTTCCAATTAAAGTGACGGTATTGATTAAGAGATCATTTTATTTGTTTTTTTGGAGTCGCCACTTGAAATTGAGTTATGGTGTTCCAAGTCACCTTTTCGTTTAATCCCTAATCAAAAGGAATGACTCTTTATTTGGTCTGCGAACTAGAAATTCGGGTAAGGAATTATGTTGATTGATGGGAAGGTATTAGGCATCCCTCGAGTCCCGTGGTTCTAGCACGGTCGCTTTTATTGACTTATACTTACTTTAAAATATTTTTGGATATATTATTTCAGGTCATGATTTGCTCGCATGTTTTAATTGTTGAACTTTATTGGGTCTCAACC
The DNA here is from genome assembly GCA_029582525.1 of Solanum tacnaense. NCBI lineage: Eukaryota > Viridiplantae > Streptophyta > Magnoliopsida > Solanales > Solanaceae > Solanum > Solanum tacnaense. The sequence continues at coordinate 8,314 of JAJOOD010072237.1, forward strand.
TAGATGTGTAACTGCATTCTTGATCTTGACATTTAGAGACATAACTGTCTTCTTTGTATCACACCTAATAATCTATTTTTTTTCCTATAAGTCTCTACTTTAAATTAATAAAATTTAATTATATTACTGAACAAGGTGCGTCACTGCATCCTTAATTTTTTAATGTCTCAAAAAAGATGCGCAACCGCATTCTTAATCAAAACAAATATTTTTAAGTACCTAAAAGTTTCTAATGTTAAAAGAAAATACTTAGTCTTTATAAAGAAAAATCAAATAAAATAAATTACTAAAATTCTACGATAAAATTTGGATCATACTCATAACTTTTTATTTTATATTTTAATATTTTTATTACTCTTAAAATTAACATCAACATTAAGTATACACTTTCTACTCAAACAAAACAATAACGGATTGTTGAAAATAAATCTCATTTTATGTTTGTTAAAATAAAATAACAATAATTTATTTATTTGTTTGTTTTTTAGTCTAACTATACATACTTTATCATTATTATCTAAATCAAGACAAGAATAATGTTACGACCCGTTCATTTTTAAGAGATCACAAGTAACAAATAAAAATAATTAAAAATAATAATAATAATCATCGACTAATGCTACCTTTATTCATGAAATAGAGATATAACATTTAACAAATTAATCATTTAAATCAAATTCATGAATAAAACAAAATATAAGAAAACTTGTCATAAAATTACATCAAATTCCATAAATAAATTAAAGAGACAAGAAAATTGAATACCGCAAAATTTTGATCGAACCTCGATTAGAACACTCACCAAGTTTTTGTAGATGGTCTGTGATATATGTATTTTTGTTTTCGTATGTTGTAGTAGTCGGAAGGAAATTAAAATGTTTGGATGTTGCTGTGTTAGTATTTGGGTATGTAATTGTATGTTGTGGATTTTTTTTTCCAGAATGTTGTGCGTGTGTGTGTTGCTTTTCCTGATTTTTCCTCTTTTCTCCCGTCCGTCTCCCTTTCTGTACGTATGTGTGTATATTAGTGTAGTATGTATAGGGGTGTTGTGGGGGTAGTGTGGGTGATGTGGGGTTGTGGGTGAGAGTAAGTGGTAGGTGGGTAAATAATTTTTTTAAATAATTAATATAATATAATATAATATTATTTAATTATTTTTTAAACTAATAAAAATTGAGTAGCTAATAATAAATTATAATTAAGAAATATTAGCTTATTTGTTGAACTAAAATTAAAACAAAACATATCTTTTTTTGTTATTTTCACTCTAAAATAAATTTACTAAAATAAGATAAAATTCAAAATATTTAATTTAAATTTATAAAAATATTTCAGCAATAAAAGAAATGTAAAATTTTATGTTCGGTCAAAAACTACGTGTCTACAATGATATTAAATATCAAATTGATAGTTGCAGCCAAATTTGAATATCAGTATTATCTATGATAAACTAATCCAGACGTTTCAATGGTTACTTTCAATAAACAAAATATTATTGACTCTTCCATATATACTATTCAATTGATGCTTCTATAAATTCCATTACAGGTTAGAAGTTAGGGAAGTCATATTAGCTAGCCATGACTTTGATATGGGAAACACTAGTAGTAGTTTGTACTGTGTATGCCTTGTATGAGTTCCTAAATATCCACAAGAGAAAAAAGTTTCCACAAGGTCCAAGGGGAATCCCCATTTTAGGACATCTTCATTTGTTAGGGAAAAATCCACACCATGATTTACAAAACCTAGCAAAGAAATATGGTCCATTTTTCCATATTAGACTAGGACTAATACCTACATATATTGCATCGTCTGTCGATACAGCCGAAAAATTCCTCAAAACTTATGATCATATCTTTGCTACGAGGCCTTATAACGAGTTGGCTAAGTATTTGTCATATGGTCATAAGAATTTGGTATTTGCAAGGTATGGACCATATTGGCGCAACATGCGCAAATTGGTCACTCTAGACCTTTTAACTCATCAAAAGATGAATTCATTTCAACCCGTGAGAACACAACAAGTTGATCTTATGATCAAATCGCTTAAAAATTATGGCAGTTGTGTTGTTGATCTTAGTGCAAAAGTTGCAAAGTTGAGTGCTGACATAACTTGTTCGATGGTGTTTGGAAAGAACTACATGGATGAAGAATTGGACAAGAGGGGATTTAAAGGTATACTTCAAGAAGTTGTGCATTTAGGTGCAACACCAAATCTTGGAGATTTTTTCCCCTTCCTTGGTGTAATTGATCTCCAAGGAATCACACGCAAACTCAAGGAACTTTCAAAGGTGTTTGATGGATTTCTTGAGAAGATAATCGATGAACATGTCCAATCTCGTGACCAAAAGCAATCGATCAAATACCTATTTTATCCTCTAAATTATCAACCTTGGTCGCATTTTTAAAAAACCTATTTTAACACTATGACAAAAGTTGACAATTTAGAGGATAACAAAGGTATTATGCCGGTTAATTATGACCTTCTGAGTGCTACAAGTATAGTTAAGTAATTTTTCTGTTACAAAAAAAATAAAATATACAACTTCACTAGATAATTTCGGATAGTTCATGAGTGATCGTTACTCTCTTTCGAAAAAAACCATTAATGAGGTGATGTTGTCAAAATTTAATTTAACGTAAAGAGTTGATTTCCAAAAACTAGCAAAAACACATGGTCCACTTATGTATGTGCGGCTGGGACTAGTACCTACAATCGTTATCTCGTCTGCAGACACAGCGGAGAAGTTCCTCAAGACATATGATCATATCTTTGCTAGTAGACCTCATAATGAGGCAGCTTATTATTTGGCATATGGACAGAGGAATATGATATCCGCAAAGCATGGACCATACTGGCGCAACATGCGCAAATTGTGCACTCAGCACCTTTTCAGTAACCAAAAGATCAATTCATTTCAATCTATGAGAAGGCAACAAGTTGAGCTTATGATCAAATCACTTAAAAATGAAACTTGTGATCATCGCGTTGTTGTTGATCTTAGTGCAAAGATTTCGTCTTTGAATGCTGACTTGACTTGCTTGATGGTGTTTGGAAAGAAGTACATGGATGAAGATTTGGACAAGAGGGGATTCAAAGCTCTTGTCAAAGAGGTTGACGAATTAGCAGCAACACCAAATCTTGGAGATTTTTTCCCCTACCTCAGTGTAATTGATCTCCAGGGACTCACTCGCCGGCTCAAGGATCTTTCAAAAGTGTTTGATGACTTTCTTGAGAAGATAATCGATGAACATGTCCAGTCT
>JAJOOD010072239.1:0-25151 GCA_029582525.1 Solanum tacnaense
TTAGAAAAATTTTCAGGCGGGTGAACAGTAAAATGAGTTACTGGAATTTGCATTTTCTGCCGGACAGACTTTACGAAAATGGGCATAACTTCTTCGTCCGAACTCCGAATGAGGTGAAACGAAATGCGTTAGGTAGCTAACTCAAAGGGCTTTCCATGTATATATTATGGCCACCAAAATAATTTGTGTGCTAGGATATATGACCCTCCAAAGTAGACCCTCGAAAAAGGCTTCACTTGGAAATTTCGGATTTTGATACGGGTGCTCTAAAATTTGGGTTAGACCCATTTTCAACTCAATTTGACCCCCTAAACAAGAATATGAAGTCGGATTTTCGAAAAATGAAACGGATTTTTTTATATATAGCAAAACAAGTTTCCGGTAACTTCCGAAGCACATTTTTAAGAACTTTTTGGGTCATTTCAAATGTGCAGATCATATTATTTGGCGATGTGTGCCAAAGGAGGAAATCAATGAAATTATAAATGATTGTCATGCTTCGCCGGTTGGTGTTCATCATAGCGGTGTGCGAACAACTGCCAAAATTCTTCAAAGTGGTTACTACTGGCCATCCCTCTACAAAGATGCTCATAAATTTGTCAAGAAATGCATACAATGCCAAAAATGTGGGGGGTGTCCAGAAGTCATGAATTGCCTCTTCAACCCATTTTGAAAGTTAAGTTATTCGGTATCTGGGGAATAGATTTCATGGGGTCGTTTGTGAGCTCATTTGGTAACAAGTATATCTTGGTGGCTGAGGATTATGTTTCGAAATGGTGGAAGTCGTAGCACTGCCCAACAATGAGGGGAAGAGTGTTTTTCAATTCTTCAAGCGCTACATCTTTGCAAGATATGGCACCCCTCGGGCCATGATTAGTGATGGAGGTTTACATTTTTGCAACCAGCTGCTTGCATCCGCATTGAGTAAATATGGGGTGAAGCATAAAGTGGCAATGCCATATCATCCCCAAACGAGTGGCCAAGTTGAGGTTTTGAATTGGGAGATTAAGAGTATCTTGGCTAAACCGTGAATGCAAATAGGACAGATTGGTCTCGAAAGCTATATAATGCTCTTTGGGCGTATTGTACTGCTTACAAGACACCAATTGGCATGTCCCCATAGCAGCTGACTTTTGGGAAGTCCTGTCACCAACCGATTGAACTTGAACACAAAGCTCTATGGGCGTTAAAGGCATTACATCTGGATTGGGTTAATGCTGCGAAAGGGAGAGTAGATCAACTGAACGAAATGGAAGAATTCAGGTTTAGAGCTTATGAAAGTTCAGCTCTTTACAAGGAGAGAATGAATAAATGGCACGCCTATAAGATAAGAGAGAGTTTTGAGTCAGAGACTTTGTGTTGCTATACAATTCTTGATTGAGACTCTTTCCAGGAAAGCTCAAGTCGAAGTGGTCTGGCCCTTTTAAAGTGATACGCATGTTCAAGAATGGGGCCATTGAAGTCGAAGGTATGGAAGGTCCAGCCTTCAAGGTGAATGGACAACACTTGAAGTTATATTTTGGGGAATGCCATCAGATTTCATTGATCAAAGTGGTGTATTTGGAAGATGCTTGAAAGCATTTCCACGTCGTGCAACGATGTTAAATAAGGCACTTCTTGGGAGGCAACCCAAGCATTAGTGGTTTTGAATAATGTGTGCTGAATGTGCAGGTATGGGTGATTTTGCGATGCCAGAAGCATTTCGGCGAACCACCGAGAGGGTTTGGCGATCGCGATTTTGATCACTTTTGTGGCATAAAAAGTGAGTTGAGATGCTGGAATATTTGGCGATAGATCCAGACCACTTGGCGAAGCACCGAAAAGATTGAGCGAGTCTGATTTTGTTCGCCCTTTGCACAATCCTGCAAGGTCGGAGTCTTGGAAATTTCAGCGAGATGTCATGTGCATTAGGCGATGTGCCGATGCTGTTTAGTGTACACGATCTCGATCACTTTTCTGTCCGACTCGGAGTGGTAACATTCTAGATATTTCGGCGAGTTGCATGCACTTTGGCGGTCCGCCGACTGGTTCGGCGACCTCCGCAACCCCTTGCCAAATGGCCACCTAGTGAAGATTCCTTCTAAACCTACTCTTTTCATTTAGTGCCAATTTATCTAGTGGTTATGTTAGTGTTTTGTTTATTTTGTGTTGTGTTCGTTCTTTGATTACATTGAGGACAATGTTGGTTGCTTTTGGTGGGAGTGTCTTGTTGTTCTTGTGCAAATTTGAGTGTCGGTTGTGGTCAATACCGATGACTTGGATAGTGCTCCTAATTGAACGCTCATAATTGAAAAAAATGAATGTGCGGCTATGATGACGCAAATGAAATTACATAGGCAATATGTGAATTTTTAGCATCTCGTTGTGACTAGCCGGTTGTCGAATGAGTCTCTTGTGATGAACATGGCACGCTAGCTAGAAAATGTAGAGTCTTGTTTAATAATTGTAGCAATGTCGTGTGTGGTGAGACTACCTTGAACATGGTGCATGATGACACCTAGAATTTTCCAAATTGGTCTAGTTGACTGAGTGATGCAAGCAATAGACATGATCTTAGGCAAAAAGTTTGAAGAGTGAGCCTATTTGACTACATACCTCTTTGTGGTCAACCTAGTGAGAAGTGTGAACCTTGCTTGGCCCCTTTTGAGACTTACCCCTTTTCTTGGAAGAAACTTGAGCAATTATGACCTCTTTTTATCCATTCACCCACGAAGTATGGTTTGTTTGAATAGCCACTTAGGCCAAAAGCCTAAGTTGGGGGTGTGGTGAAAGAGGAGAAAAGTTAGGAAGTGTGAAAAATTCCCCCTTTGCTTTCGGATTGTTTTGAAAAAGATGGAACCCCGCCATGTAAAAAAAAAAAGGAAAGGAAATGAAAGAAAAGAAAAGAAAATGATTGAAAAAGAGAAAGAGTTATGAAATAAAGTGTGTGAAAAGAATGAAGAATAATGGGGTGTCTGGTGATTCATGATGAGTTGAATAATGGGGTGGAGTTTGAACATGTTTGAAATGTTAAAGAAATGGAGATGTGCAGGCCATACTTCATGAAGGTAGAAGCCACTAAGCCTAAATGACCATACCTTTACACTCAGCCTCATTACAAGCCTTAAAAAGACCTTTTTGATCTTGACTGAGCTGAAATAAATGTTGATTGGAAAATAAGGGCAGTCATATGGGTGGAGTCATGCATGTTTTCATATTTGTGAGTGTGAGAATTGTATGTGATTCCGGAGCCTTAAATTGTTGAGAAATTTTGCGTGAATATGGAATCATCTTTGTTGCGAGGGCATTTGCATACCTTTGTTGAGCTTGAAATTGCATTTGAAGCAAGCATTGTGAGCTTGAGCACTCTTGATGATGGTGAGTCACAATTTAAAACTTTGAGTGCACTATTGATCATTGTATGAGTAATTTGAACCTTGATGTGTGCATTTATGTTGAGTCTTATGCAGCAGTATCTATAGACATCCTTATTGAACTGCAGATGTTGAGTTTTACTTTTGGATAACCAAAATTTTAAGTTGGGGGCTTTGTTTAGATAGTTAAAGTGTCCTCAAATGCCTATTTTATGTTCTAAACTGATGTTTAAGTGTTGATTTACAGCTGTGAAGACTAAAGAGCAAGGCAAGGACATGACCGGACAAAAATGAACTAACAAGCCAAAGAAGTGGAGAAGAGCGATCCTGAAGACCACCAAGACCACTCGGCGGTTCGCCGAGTGGATTTTTAGCCCGCCTAATTTTACAGTACACCACGTCTAAGACGAGGGAAGGGCGAACTGTGTTCCATATCGGCGAAGAGAGGTTGTACCGCCGAAAGTACAAACTGAGGAGTGAAGATGCAAGAAAATTGGCGATCCAAAGGAACAAAGGAGGTATCACGGAATTGATTGGCGATCCTGATACACACCGCCTAAATTTACAGTGCATATTGGATGAAAACATGAAGCAAGAAGGCGATGGACAGGGGCGATTGGCGAATTGCCGACCGGTCTGCGAAGCCCAACTTTCCTCGCCGATTGGCCCCAATAGGTCAAATCTTGGATCAATATAAATTGATATTTTAAATAGAGAGAAGGCATCCAAACATTGAGAAACTCATACCTAGAACAAAGAAAACACTGTTCTTGCTAATTTTTGAAGCTTTCAAGTAGATTTTTGAGTTGGATCTTGTAATTAAAACAAACTTTACTCAGTTTAAAGTTTGGAAAATCAATACTCAATCATGGAGCATGTAGTAGGTATTGAATTTTCACTTTTTGTGATGACTAGCTAAAACTCCAATCTTGGGGGTTTGACCATGTGATCAATTGCTAATTTAGTTGATTGGGTGTTAGAAATTATTAAATGTTTTGATGAATCGAAGTGGGTCTAATTTATTGCTGTTGTTATTTAGCTATATTGCATGTTTATTTCATCAGTCCTGGTATTTTATGCTTGCTTAATAGAGAAGTTTAAAACCAAGGTGATAAGTTAGCACTTGTAATGACTGGACTATTGTGGGTTTAGCAAGAGAGAGTAAATCTTAGGTCTTGTTCTACCTATCTAGCTAGAGAGAGTAGATGGAGTGAGGGTGTGGGCTGGTTTTCATGGTTAGTATGTTGAGGTTCGAGAGAACACAATTGAAGCAACGTAATTGTTGAATAGAAAGCTACCTCATCTAGGGTCCATTCTACTCACGACAATTTAGTGATTTTTTAGAAATCCGCTAACACCAATTTAGCATTATTGGCATTCAATTGGTCATTCCCTCAAGTACCTCTAAATCATTTGATTGCCCCTGTTATTTGTTATTGTTGTGATTTCTAGCTGATATCAATTTTCCCATTTGACATCTCTGTCACGCTCTTTTACTTATTTAAGCATTTCCTATAATTTCTATTCCTACAACCAATTAAATCGCATTTGCTACTTCGTAATAGAACTCAAGCCTATACCACTCCCTGTTGGTTGGACCCCAACTCTTCATTGGGTTTATACTGACTAACGATCGTTCACAGCTAGAATTGAATGAGTTGTGCTTGAAACATTAATCAAATGAACCATGAGACGAGAAATATCCATATCATTAACAAGCATGGTGGTACGGTATTTCTTAACCACCATTTCGGACACACCCAAAATGAACTGGCTCATTTTTGCCCTAGGATCGACAACCATAGTAGGAGCATACCTTGATAATTGTGTGAACTTCAAAGATATTCTTTCACACTCATACCTCCTTGGTGAAGATTAATGAATTCAAGCACATTTGCCTCCCTCATCTCAAGGGGAAAGAACCTATCAAGGAAAGCAACTTTGAACTTTTCCCAATCGAGAGGACCCGCATCAGCTGCCCTCCCTTCCTTCCATTGGTTTAACCAAACTTGAGCAACACCCTTAAGTTGATAAGCGGCCAACTCCTGGTGTCACTCCCATGATCATCAACACCTTGTAAACCTCATCAATGAACTCTTGAGGATCTTCCTCAACCATAGAACCATAAAACTCTAGGGGATTCATTCTACTAAAGTCCCTCACTCTAGATGTCGTCGTACCCACATTTTGTTTCAAAGGGACCACAACCTCACTGTTGATTTGATTCGTCATGGCTTGGGCCAATACTTTAAAAGCAGCCCTACACTCCGAATTAGTCACTTGTTTGGCTAAAGGGTCGATCGGAGCTTGAGGATCTTGAGGAGGAGCTTCTTGGTCCACATTCTCCCTCACATTCCTTGTAGCATAAGCCCTTCGATTGGCCATATCCTGTAGAGCATCAGATAAGAATTAGGAGAGAGACTTTATAGAGTCACACTCTATCGCACGACTTTAGAGTAATGAAAGACGTGGAGTTTCCTAAATATCTTGTAGCCTCTCATTCATAAACGTAGCGCGCTTCACACTCATGAACCAGACTCTACTCGGCGTGGCTTATGAGACTTCCTAAGACCTTTCTAAGCCTTGTGCTCTGATACCTATTTTGTCACGACCCAAGATTTCCCCTAGCCATAACATGGCATATAGGACCCTGAGAGGCACCATTCAAGCCACTTAGTTTTCATCATACAAGATAATAGAATAAAGAGATTAAAAGACAAGTTCAACATATATGAGTTTTATAGAAAAAAGTAGAAATCTAAACATCATCTCAAAGCCATCTAGTACATAAGAGTTTATCAAGGCGTAGCCCGTACATCAAGTTGGAAAACAGAAAGTAAGAAAGACTGAAAACAATAAATATCTAGTCCTCAAAGCATAAGAACCTACCAAAGCTCAGAATCTCCTCAAAGAACTCTAGCTACAAAACTGGAACCCTGACTATCGGACACTACATTTGGGGAAATGTAGGCAAGAGTATGCGTTAATACAAACACGTACCAAGTATGATATCCATGCATAAAAACATATAGAACATGCAAAAAGGGGCATTTTCATGAGCACGCAATGATTAAGCTAAAACATGAATCTTGTATGTTCGAAAACATAAGTCGTTAAAGATGATCAATGCAAATGAATATCATCATAAAACATACTAAGATACTTCTTGAAGTAACCTTAGTTCATCATAGCTTGGTTGTGGGAAGTAACCTTAAACGACATATAAGACCATGTGAGCTATCAACATGGAATCTGGTGTCTCTCACACAGAAAGGGTTGTCTTACTTGCCAAGGTAAGGACCATAAATAGAGCTTATGTGGATCCACTAGCTAATGTCTATCTACAAAATCCTATGTTGGCACATAGTTTATGGGACACGGGTAATCACCACTTGTCCACTCGGTACTAAGCTTAACTTCCACTGATTAGTTCATAATCATATTCATCTTAGTTCTTAAAGGAACATGGGTAATCGCCTCTTGTCCTTATATCATATGACATGGGTAATCACCTCTTGTCTTTCAATTAGAAAGCATGGGTAATCGCCACTTCCCTCAACATTAGAATAGCTCCTTAACATTGGTTCAATTTAAGTGAGAAGACCTTTCAACCCTAAGAACCCTTATAGGTTCTTATCATGTGAGAAAACTTTTCAAAATCAAGTTTTCATGTGTATATAAGCAATCCTTTCAACAATGCAACAATAACAACATTATTGATACTTCACTGTTAAAGCATCCTTAAAACATTTACATAAATTTCATGTGAACATGTTTGATTTCATAAACTCTTCTTTTGTAATCCAAAACCCACATCATATGATCGTAACTTGGAAAATATGGGAATTACATGGGTTCATGGATATAATCCTAAAATCATGAGATTAACTCAATTCATGCATAAAAGATCACATATCACTCAATTAAATCAATAATTAAAAGAACCCATAACATAGGAAAAAACTCTAACTCAATTGGGGATTTCTAGCTTTGAAAATTGGAGAAGTTGGGAACTCCATGGAGGAAAGGGCTCCATGTATGAAAACCATCATACCTCAGTGCCAAGATCTTGCCTTCAATGGAGTATTAGTAGACTTGAATTGAAACCCTAGGTTGAACCCTTCTTCTTCAAGCTTTCGAGAGAGAAATATTTTTGAGAGGAAGACTTGTTCTTCTTTTGTAAATTTGAGAAAATGATTTCAATTGGAAAATTTTGGGACTAAAAACGCCTATATAGGGGTTCTAAAAGAGGGAAAAACGACATAATATCAAGATAGAATAATTAGGAAAAGACCCACAGCCCGTCTAAGGGACCACGAGCCGTCCTGGCAATCATGGTCCTTGGACCAGTGGTTAGGGAGGACCCTCCTTGTCCTGACCTTCCCCATGACCAGCTTCACAGTCCATGAGGGTTGGCACCCAATTTTGACCCTCCACAATGTATATTAATCATCGAGCTTCTTCAATTTCAAACGATTTGAAATAATTAGTTTTAGAAAATTTCAATAAAAAATAGTTTACAGGTTATTTTTAAGTAGTGTTGTTGCCTTTCTATAATTTTTTAAATAATATATTTGTTTTTATATAATTATGTGTATAATTAATATATCTTATAAATATTTAAAAATCATCTCAAAAGATTTTGTGTTTAGTAAAATATTTTGTTAATTTCGTTTAGTTCAAATTATGGTTATGATTTTGAGTTGGTTATATTATAATTAAGTTAATCATTTAATTTTCATAAAGATTAAGAAGCTTGTTAATTAATTAATATTAATTCATCGTATTTAAATTCTGGCCAGATTCATCAAATCAACTTAATTCGACTATGTTTTGAATTCTATATGGCTATAATTGCAATCTGTTTAGCCATTTTGTATTTGTAAAATCTAGCTCATTTATTAAAATCCTAACCAGCAACCTTCCAACCCAAAATTTTAATAATCAGTAGCCCATTTTCCAATGCAATTCTCAACCGGCCCAATCCTATACGGCAACCCCCAATTTCAACAAAGAAACCCAGTGTTTACAGCAATACCCATTCAAAACATTACAATCAGCAGCACAACAGTAGTACGCGACCCAGACTCCACCTCGTTCTTCTTCTTTTTCACGTGAAAAGAGCGACCGAACGAAACCCAGTACAACAGCGAAATCCAGCAGCCCTGCCAACTCAACCCATTCGCACGTGCTCTCTCCCTCTCTCCTTATCCTCTTCGTACTATGAATCTTTGAGAATCGACCATGTGTTACAATCAAGTATCTCAATTATCCTTCGCTCGAGAATCGGGCAGATACCATTCTCATTCCGTTGAGAATGGTATTATTTCCAGTTGTTAGACCTTATCCTCAAGGAGAGGATTCAAATTTTGAATTCGAATTCACCTAATTTTTCTCCTGTTTTCTGCCTAATACATTCTCTTTTTCTCTATATATAATTTCTTTCTTTCATATTTTGAGAAAGATTTTTTTAGACACTGATTTTGTTACCCAAAACAGAGGAAATTTCCGTAGAAAGAAATAGACTTAGAAGCAGAAAAATCATCAAAAATTGCTACAGAAAACATACGTTAAGAGCTCAAAATCTTAATGATTTTCTCATTCGAATTTGTCGGAGCCTATTGAAATCTGGTGAACTCTGCTTGTGGTGAAGTCATTTGTTCTTTAGCTTGTCGGCTCATTTCGCTGCCCCCGAAAAGGTAAAATAGCAGTAGGTTAATTTATATTGTTTGATGGTATGATCTTGCTGCTCTACTAATGTGAGGATTGCTTACATCTTGATCATTGTGAGTCGTTCAGATGTTATAATTTCGAGAGTATTTTGACTCTTTGTGGACTGCAAATCAGTGTTGTAGCTAGTTTGTTATTCACATGTTGTTGCTCGTTCTTGTTATCTTGAAGTATTAATGATTTTGTGCAGTCTTGAGTTTGTTTCTCCTTGCTAGAGTCTTTTTTTATTGTATTGTTATCTCGTCTTGTTAGCTGTGGAGTTATTATTCAACCATGGAGTTCGGAATCACCTTCTATAGGTGATTCCATTTTTTGTTAACTTATATATGGAGGTTGTTTTCGTTTTCTTGCTACTTCTACTAGTTTAAATTATGTGAGCTGTAGTTTACTGCCTTATTTGCTTCTTCATGATGCCTGCTCTTTAGAAATCAATGTTAGTCATCATATCGCCAAAATGGAATAGTGTGTGTTGTATATTGCTTGTTAATTTATATTCTATGCTAGCTTATTTCGAGTTTCTTCCTAACTAAGCCCAAGTTAAAATGATGCCAATAAACTGTTTACTTCAAGCTACTGGAATATTATCTTGTTTGTATTGTTTTTCCTCTGATTACAGCTCCTCTTGTCCCATAAGGTGCTATTGATATATCTCTGTTGTTTTTTAATTGTGTCTAGTGAATTATTAGTTGGAATTGCATCTTTTATGTCATCTATTGCTTACCTTCCTTGCTTAGCCTCCATTTGTTGATAGGTATAAAAGTTTGTTTGTTAATTCTTGTCATTATTGAATTAGTTTGTTATTATCTTCCTTAAAAGTTATCTGTTATTTTAGTATAACAGTTGTGTTTTGTTGTGCCTTGGTTTTGAATTTCTTAAATGGATTTTTTTTTTAATTTCAATTAAGTTGTGTCTCCTTTGTCTTATTTGATTCATATGCTAACTTTGTCTTATTTCTTTTGTTGTGTGAACCCTTTCCGAGTCCGTGGGTGACACTTTCTCTCTTACATCCTCGAAATGAGCCATAAAAGCCCAAATCTTCTCTTATCAGGTTAGCCAGCAAATGGAATCGAAGAACAGGTCCCTGAAAGTCGACGTACAGGTCCCGGGAGCCACAAATATAGTGATATACAGTGTGATACAGCGATATACGGTAGATGTATATACTATATAAATGCAGTAGAACTGGATCCAAAAATCCCTCAAAATTCCAGAAGTTGTATTTTGTTATTATTGGGCCTAAGCCCTTTGTTTTTAATTATTATTATCTTGTTAGTCTATAGGACAGGTGAAATTGGGCCAAAGGCCCAAAGAAAAGTCATTTTCAAGTTAGCCTAGGACAGGTACAAATGGGCTAAAAGTCCGAAAGCATAAATTAGGCCCAAGTATTGGCCCAGGCGGACAGAACCAGACATGGGTCCAATTCTTTCCTTGCTTATTTATTTCAGAGTAAATTTTAGGTTTAGCAAACATAAAATTCATATTTGTATGTTATAGCTATAGTTTGTATAATTGTGCTCAATAGCAAACTTTATGTTTGCTATGGCTATTAATGTGTATATTCCGGTATACATATACAAAATAATCAATTGTATAATATGTGTTTGTATAAAGAGAGGAAGAGAGAAAAACAAAAGAAAATTGGGCAGTGGAAGATCTGTATTTGTTGTATAAGATGAAAATAAATGTATTTGTATTTGTATATAGAATTTTCTCTCACTTTATACAAACACAAATGCAATTTATACATTTGTGTTTGTATAAAGCGAGAGGGGCGAGTGAGAGTGGTGAGCGAGATTTGGGAGAGTGGCGAGCGAGATTCTTTGGGGGGAGATGCGAACGAAAAAGATATGTATATATACAGTTTTCTCTCACTTTATAAAAACACAAACGCATTTTTATACATTTTTGTTTGTATAAAAGTGAGAGAGGCGACGGAGAGACTGCCGGCGAGAAAATGAGAGTGACGAGCGAGAATTTCAGGGAGAGAGGCGAATGGCAACAGTTTGCTACGGGTTACAATTAAATTGAACTGTGGTTAAAATATTTAATTTGAATTAATAGTTTGCTATTTTATACAATTTTCCCTTTATTTAATTGTTATTGTGTGTATATTTATTAGATTAATTTTAAGGTTTCATAATTCAATTCCCCAAAGGATAGCCATTTTGGAGTAAATATTTAAAATAAAGTAAATACTTATTTTCTACTTGACTCTTAAGAATATTTGCAAAATAGCATACTCAATTAATATTTTAATATTTCCCATTCCCCCTTAAGATTCATCTGAATTTTTAAAATTGTTTATTTTCTCAACTTAATTAAGCATGCTTATCTTTTAAGTTATTTAGCTAAATATTTTAATTATCAGATAACCGCGGGTTACGGGAATTTCAAGTGCTTTCAAACCCTTCCTGAAATGTTAATGTGAACTTCAAACCCCCTTACATTATTTTCAATTGATTTACCTAATATTTATTTTTAAGTTAATAAAACAGAATGGCGACTATGTTAGGGATTTGAATGAGTTCTAACCTTAAAATTGATTTATTTGGCTATTTGTTTAATTGTTTACTTGTTTCAATTCTTGTAAATTATAAATTGTGTCATTCATGGCATCGAATTCCACCAAACAACATATAGTTTGCATTAAAGAAATGGTGATTACATGGTTATCTGCAGTTGTCCCTTCAAAAAACAACCCTCAACTTGTGATAAACGAATAGTTAGCTTGTGGTCATCCAACGTCGTTTATTATACTTTACCCCGTAGTTTGTCTAACTCGGGTAACCAGGTGTCATTTCAAAACCAATTCTTAGTCCACTAGCGTAGAGCGAAACAAAATCCCCTTTAGTGCATTGAAATAAGATGACCCAACACCCAAGGCGTGTTGGGCCCATTAGAAAGACCAGCTTGAGTCCAAAACGGCCGATGGTCCAAACGAACGATCATACTTATGTGTTTAAATTTCAAGGATGTATACTTTGTTGGGCAAACCATTGTTCCTCGGGGTTGAGAATTTATTTTAATTAGCTTAATTTAGTTAAATTAAGATCTTCATGAGTTATCATTGCATTCAAAGGCGTCGACATTCGGAGATGTCAAGAAATCAACATAGAAGGGCCTTCCATGGAGGCATAGCTTAGAATGGTACCCCCTGTGTGGGACTGATTATTTGTATCCCATTTTCCCTATTATGTATCCCCATTCATTTTTATTCATAAAGCTTGTATAAATTTGAGTTTTGGGGTAATGGAATATTTCAAATGATGTTATACATCTTTCAAATAGTTAGGCCTACCCTTGGCATAAAAGGGTCACATATTTGTTTAAAACGCACAATATTTGTTGATGTGCTGTAACTGCTTGTGTGAATATGTTGCTTTCTTTGGAGATATTCTAGCTCACTCATGTTTGAGATATTTTAGAACCCCTAAGCACAAATATCAAGTCACTATCGAAAGTACATCCAAATACTTCTTGAGTCTTTACTTTCCTAACAAAATTCGATCTTCACTTTCAAATCCTTACTCTCCCATCTCAGAAAAAGTTAACCTTCCATCTCGAATCGAAAAGAAATTCAAGTTGGGCGAACTACATAGGACCTAAATAATCCTCTATGAGATACGTAGGCAACCTTTCATGGCTCAATCTCCATTTTTGAGAAAATTCTATATTTTCCAACTCTTGCAAAGAAATTAGAGTTACATCTCAATCGAAAATCAGAAGTACGACACTGAAAGATACAAAAGGACTTTGTCTCTCTACAAGAACAACTTTCTCATTCACTAATTCCAAAATCAAATAGAAAAATTTCATTATATTTAGTCATCTCCTATATTCATGGGCTAGTTTATCTTCGAATTAAGCGACTCTTGTGTGCTTACTACTCTGTGCATGATATCTTGTATTATTTTGTTACCTACAGAGACTAACATGTTTATCTTTTGAGTTATTTTTGTTTGTTAGGCAATCAAAACTGAGTTGTGTTAAGAAATTAGTTGAACATCCAAAGTTCACAAAGATTCCTTCCTCGATCAAAATTCGTTGAAAGGAAAAAAAATAGCCGAGAATAGTGAAGATATTGGCCTGACTGAAGTTGCTATAGTTCAGCCCCCTTCCGTTAAACAAAATGAGTTAACTTCATAGTTGATACAACAGATTGCTGAAATGAGGGTTGAGCTCCAGAAAAAGCAAGATTTGCCAATTCCAGCTGTCGCCGCCTCCATTCTACTTTCCTCATTTGAATTCGAACACAGAACGGGTCCTGAACTCACTCTCCAACTCTTCTCAAACTCCCTCCGCCATTAACTTAACTGCCCCAAATTCCCATCATGCCACTGCTTCTTATCAAGCATTGTATCCTCCTTAAAATATCAACCCTCAATCATTCCCCCAGATATACCAAGCCCCTCAAAATACTCAAAACCCTCCCACCGCTTTACCCTTCCTCCCAAAAACTACATTTCAAATCCCAATCCACAATGAACCTTATGCTAATTATTTTGAACTCAATCATTACGAAGAGAAAGAAAATGAGTGGAGGGCTAAGAAAGAAGTGGCGAAGCAGAATATGAAGGAACAGATCATGAAAGTTATGTATGATTTGAATTATACTTCAGAGGTCGTTGGACTGAACTATGAAGATTTATGCATTCATCCGAATTTGGACCTTCCGGAAGGATTCAAAGTACCAAAGTTCGTCACTTGTAATGCAATTGGAAATCCTCTAGCACATCTGAAATCTTATTGTGATTAATTCATGGGAGTTGGCAAAACTGAAGCATTGTTGATGCACCTCTTCATTCGAAGTCTAAACGGAGAAGATTTAGAGTGGTTTACATCACAAGAATTAAAACAATGGTCGAGTTGGAAGGGACTCGCAAAGGATTTCATTGAAATATTTGGACATAACACAGAAGTTGTCCCTGATCGATACTCTCTGGAGAAGATCAAACAGAAGTCTACAGAAAACTATTGAGAGTACGCTCTTCGTTGGAGAAAAGAGGACACAAGAGTTCAACCTCCCATGTATGAACGTGAGATCACTGAAATTTTTATTCGAGCTCAAAATCCTGAGTACTATGAAAGAATGTTGTGTATGATGGGAAAAAATTTGTTGAGATAGTCAAGGTTGGAAAAGCTTTGGAAGATGGTTTCAAGACTGGAAAGGTCACAAACCTTATTGCATTGCGAGCTAATGACAAAGCCACCATAATCAATGATATGGATATGTCAAAGGGAAAAGTAGAAGAGGTATCTGTTGTCACGGCTACCCAAATGTGGTTGGCTCCACCTAGGAAATATCGAAACCACAATGTCAATCAGAAAAAATTCCCTCATCCAAACTTTAGGAAGGCTCCTAAAGTATTTACACCACTAAAGGAATCTCAAACTCAACTTTATGAAAGATTGAAAGTAATGGGTATGCTCCATCCTATGGAAGAAAGACCAACCAATCCTTTGGGGAAATTTTACAGGGCTAACCATAGATGTGCTTATTATTCAGGAGTTGTTGGACACAACACAAAGAATTGTTCAACCCTCAAACACAAGATTCAAAACATGATCAACAACAATTTAATCTATATTGAGGAGACCTCCTCAAATGATAACATATTGAATGCTTAAAAGTAAGTGCAAGACATTTCTGAACAGAGTCATTTGAAGACATTCATCAACAAAGAACAAAGAGACGTATGCCAACATTGGCCAAAATTCTACATATGAAGTTATTATTATCTTTCTTTTGAAAATGAATATTTAATCTGTTTCTTCCCATTTTATAAAACATTCCTTGTAATGAACTACATTTAACCTAAATTCTCAAGACTGAGATACGTAGGCGGCCTATGTCAGCCTCGGTCACCCCTTTATCAACTTTGAATATTTCTTGATTTTATAGTTGAACTACGTTCAACCTGAATTCTCAAGAAAAAGATACATAGGCGGCTTGTGTCGGCCTCAATCATTTCCTTAAAAAAATTTATTATTTCTGTTAATCCTTGATGAGTCCACAATTTGGACTCATTTAGGGCTTAATTTTAATAGATTTAATGTCCCCGAATGCATATTTTGTCTCAATAACTTAAAGAAATCCTTGAATTACAGGTATTTGAACTTAGGGACAAATCATGAACACTATTGAGCAAAAAGGAACAAGGCAGCTGAAAGAATGAAGAAAAGAATGCCTGAGGATCGCCTAAACCATTAGGCGAGTCGCCAAATGGCCTTGGTCTCGCCTAATGTTCCAGTGTGCCAAGCCCTAAAGGAGATAACCAAGTTGGCGATAGAAAGGAGCAGTCGGCGAGTCACCGAACAGTTCCGCGATGCAGTGCCTTATCGCCCAAAGTTACAGAACCTCAAGGATGATGAAGGAAAAAACAAAAGGCAATACAAAAGACCAAAGGGCCGATCGCTGAGTGGATCGGCGATTGCGACTAACTGCACCGACTGAACCTTCGCAGCACACTTTTTGACAACTATAAATACTTGCTTAAATTTTTAGCTGAGTAATGAGATTTTGTAGGGAATCATATTATTATTCAGTTTTTGAAGTTTAGAACTGAGAACTGAGTTTGAGAGACATTTTGCCTTAGCTTTTGATATTTTGAAAATTCCCATTTTGAAGAAATTGGAAGTGGTTATTGAAGATTCTTTATCTTAGACATGTGTAAAGACCATATCAATCGTACCCACTTGATGGAAACATTTTCTGGTATCGATTTCTATCTCTTTACTATATCTAGATAAAACCCCAATTTTTGGGGTGTGATTATGTGAATATGGGTTGAATATACTACTGGGTATTGCTAATTGATTATTTATTCGTTGTTTAAAGGTGATTTCGTTCAGTGGTTGTGTTTGAATTTAATGGGGTTGTAGTTGCACATATAATTTTAACTTCGTGTTTTCGGCTTCCGAAAGAGAGAGAGAGGTCGTAAAACAAAAACTATTGAATCGATAGTCTTTAGTTATTGGGTTGTCGTGGGTTCAGCTTGAGAGAGTGAATCCTAAACCCTCTCCCACACATTCAGCTCGAGAGAGTGAATGGACTAAGGTGAAGGTTGTGCTTCATTCCCGCTTATTGGTGTTCGAGAGAAATCGATTTGATTCGGGGTAAATTGTTCGAGAGAAAGTTTACCCCCACTATAGTCTAGCTTAGTTACCAATTTACAGCGATTTACTATCAATAGCAATTACCCGGTTGTTTACCTTAGCCCATAATCCTATCACATCCCAAGAATCCCGTCTCCATATTCGTATTTTTGTATTAATTGTTGTTTTTAGTTGCTAGTTGACTACAAACCGCCCCTTCTTTTGATACTTCACACTTGTGTCATCCTTTAATTTATCATGTTTTTCTTCGTAAATGTTTATAGCTATAATTGACTTGAACACATTTATGTTTTTCTATTGATTCTCAATTACGAACTGCTCACTTGGGACTCGACCCCAACTCACTAGTTGGGTTATATTACTACTCACAATCGTTGGCACTTGAACTGGAAGTAGTGTCCTGATACATGAAATCAAAATGAGCATCAATGACCATAACTTTGCACTCAGCCTCGTTACAAGCCGTGAAAAGACCTTTATGAGCTTGAATGAGCTGAAACAAATGTTGATTGGAAAATATGGGCAAACCTATGGGTGAAATCATACATTGTGTTCATCTTTTTGAGTGTGAGCGTTGCATTTGATTTAGGAACTTTAAATTGTTGAACCATTGTGTGCGAATATGGAATCATTATTTGTGTGGAGGCATTCCTTTGTTGAGCTTGAACTTGCATTTGAAGCAAGTATTGTGAGCTTGAGATTCTTTGATAATGGTGAGTCACAATTGAAACTTTGAGTGCACATTTGATCCTTGCATGAGTAAGTTGAGCCTTTTTGTGTGCATTCATGATTGACTGTTGTGTAGCACTGTTTGAGACATCCTTTTTGAATTGTTGAACTTGAGTTTCACTTGAGCACAAGCAAAATTTTAAGTTGGGGATATTGATGTTTCCACGATTTGGACTCATTTAGGGCTTAATTTAAATATATTTAGTGTCCTTGAATGCACATTTTGTCTCAATAACTGATATAAATCCTTGAATATCAGGTATTTGAACTTAGGGACAAAGCATCGACACTATTGAGGAAAAAGGAACAAGGCAGCTACAAGAACGAAGAAAAGAAGGCCTGAGGATCACCTAAACCATTGGGAGAGTTGCCGAATGGCCTTGGTCTCACCTAATGTTCCAGTGTGCCAAGCCCTGAAGGAGAAAATCAAGTCGGCGATAGAAAGGAGCAGTCAGCAAGTCGCTGAACAGTTCCGTGATGCAGTGCCTTATCGCCCAAAGTTACAGAACCTCAAGGATGATGAAGGCAAAACCAAAAGGTGATACAAATGACTAAAGGGTGGATTGCCGATCGGCGATCCCGACTAACTACGCCGACTGAACCTTCGCAGCACACTTTTTGACAACTATAAATACTTGTTTAAATTTTTAACTTAGAGAAGAGATTTTGTAAGGAATCATATTATTATTGAGTTTTTGAAGTTTAGAACTGAGAACTGAGTTCGAGAGACATTTTTGCCTTAGCTTTGGAGATTTTGAAAATTCCCATTTTGAAGAAATTGGAAGTGGGTATTGAAGATTTTTCATCTTAGGCGTGTGTAAAGACCATATCAATCATACCCACTTGATGGAAACATTTTTCGGTATTGATTTCTATATATTTACTATGTCTAGCTAAACCCCAATTCTCGGGTGTGATTATGTGATATGGGTTGAATTTACTGCTGGGTATTGCTAATTGATTGTTTATTCGATGTTTAAATGTGATTTCGTTCAGTGGTTGTGTTTGAATTTAATGGGGTTGTAGTTGCACATACAATTTTAACTTCGTGTTTACGGCTTGCTCGAGAGAGAGGTCGTCAAACCAAAATTACTGAATCGATGGTTTGTCGTTATTGCGTTGTCATGGGTTCAGCTTGAGAGAGTAAATCCTAAACCCTCTCCCACACAATCAGCTCGAGAGAGTGAACGGACTAAGGTGAAGGTTGTGCTTCATTGCCGCTTATTGGTGTTCGAGAGAAACAGATTTGATTCGGGGTAAATTGTTCGAGAGAAAGTTTACCCCCACTATAGTCTATCTTAGTTACCAATTTATAGTGATTTACTATCAACAGCAATTACCCGATTGTTTACCTTAGTCCATAATCCTTTCACATCCCAAGAATCTCGTCTTCATATTCATATCTTCGTATTAATTGTTGTTTTTAGTTGATAGTTCACTACAAACCCCCACTTCTTTTGATACTTGACACTTGTGTCATCCTTTAATTTATCATGTTTTTCTTCGTAAATGTTTATAGCTATAATTAACTTGAACACATTTATGTTTTTCTGTTGATTCTCAATTACGAACCGCTCCCTTGGGACTCGACCCCAACTAACTAGTTTGTTTATATTACTACTCACGTTCGTTGCCACTTGAATTGGAAGTAGTGTCGTGATACGTGAAATCAAAATGAGCCTAAATGACCATACCTTTGCACTCAGCCCTATTACAATCCCTGAAAAGACCTTTTTGATCTTGAGTGAGCTGAAACAAATGTTGGTTGGAAAATACGGGCAAACCTATGGGTGAAATCATACATTGTGTTCATCTTTGTGAGTGTGAGTGTTGCATTTGATTTCGGAACTTTAAATTGTTGAACCATTGTGTGTGAATATGGAATCATTCTTTGTGTGAGGGCATTTGATTTGCTTTGTTGAGTTTGAACTTGCATTTGAAGCAAGTATTGTGAGCTTGAGATTTTTTGATAATGGTGAGTCATAATTGGAAACTTTGAGTACACATTTGATCCTTGCATGAGTAAGTTGAGTCTTTTTGTGCATTCATGATTGAGTTTTGTGTAGCACTGTTTGAGACATCCTTTTTGAACTGCTGAACTTGAGTTTTACTTGAGGACAAGCAAAAGTTTTAGTTGGGGATGTTGATGAGTCCACAATTTGGACTCATTTAGCTCTTAATTTAAATATATTTAGTGTCCTCGAATGCACATTTTGTCTCAATAACTGATATAAATCCTTGAATTTTAGGTATTTGAACTTAGGGACAAAGTATGGACACTATTGAACAAAAAGGAACAAAGCAGCTGAAAGAACAATGAAAATAAGGCCTAAGGATCGCCTAAACCATTGGACGAGTCGCTGAATGGCCTTGGTCTCGCCTAATGTTCTAGTGTGCCATGCCATGAAGGAGAAAATAAAGTCGGTGATAGAAAGGAGAAGTCGGCGAGTTGTCAAACAGTTCCGCAATGCAATGTCTTATCGCCCAAAGTTACAGAACCTCAAGGATGTTGAAGGCAAAAACAAAAGGTGATACAAATGACCAAAGGGCGGATTGCTGATCAGCGATCCTGATTAACTGCGCTGATTGAACCTTCGCAACACATTTTTTGACAACTGTAAATACTTGTTTAAATATTTAGCCTAGTAATGAGATTTTGTAGGGAATCATATTATTATTCAGTTTTTGAAGTTTAGAACTGAGAATTGAGTGGGAGAGACATTTTGCCTTAGCTTTGGAGATTTTGAAAATTCCCATTTTGAAAAATTGGAAGTGGGTATTGAAGATTTTTCATCTTAGACGTGTGTAAAGACCATATCAATCGTACCCACTTGATGGAAACATTTTTCAGTATCGATTTCTATCTCTTTACTATGTCTAGCTAAAACCCCAATTCTTGGGGTGTGATTATGTGAATATGGGTTGAATTTACTACTAGGTATTACTAATTGATTGTTTATTCGCTGTTTAAAGGTGATTTCATTCAGTGGTTATGTATGAATTTAATGGGGTTGTAGTTGCAAATACAATTTAAACTTCGTGTTTTCGTCTTCCTCGAGAGAGAGGTCGTAAAACCAAAACTATTGAATCGATAGTCTTTAGTTATTGGGTTGTCGTGGGTTCAGCTCGAGAGAGTGAATCCTAAACCCTCTCCCACACATTCAGCTCGAGAGAGTGAATGGACTAAGGCGAAGGTTGTGCTTCATTGCCGCTTATTATTGTTCGAGAGAAACCGATTTGATTCGGGTAAATATTTCGAGAGAAAGTTTACCCCCACTACAGTCTATCTTAGTTACCAATTTTCAGCGATTTACTAACAATAGCAATTACCCAATTGTTTACCTTAGCCCATAATCCTATTATATCCCAAGAATCCCATCTCCATATTCGTGTTTTTGTATTAATGGTTATTTTTAGTTGCTTGTTGACTACAAACCCCCCCCCCCCCTTTTTTTGATACTTGACACTTGTGTCATCCTTTAATTTATCATGTTTTTCTTTGTAAATGTTTATAGCTACAACTAACTTGAACACATTTATGCTTTTCTATTGATTCTCAATTACGAATCGCTCCCTTGGGACTCGACCCCAACTCACTAGTTGGGTTATATTACTATTCACGAACGTTGGCACTTGAACTGGAAGTAGTCTCCTAATACGTGAAATCAATCATCGAGAGGGGAACTACGTTTGACCTGATTCCTGCTTCAACAGGATATGTAGGTGCTATAACGGCTCGCTCATATTTCCCGTAAGATTTTCATTTCTTTTGTAATGGAAACTGGGACAGAATTTTTGAGAGGATCTCAAAAATTCATTCGAAGATGGACATCTTCAACAAGTCAAGACTGAATATCAAAATGCAACTGGTAGGTTTTTGAGAGGATCTCAAAATTTTCATAAGATGACATCTACTAGAGAACCAAGTCTGAAATCATGTTGAAATATGCAAATGGGAAAGAAATTTTGAGATCATCTCAAAAATTCCACAAAATGTCATTTGTTAATAGACTTAGACTTGTGATTATTGAAGCAAATTGGGACAGAATTTTGAGGCGGGACCTCAAAATTTGTAACACTCCGGAAATATGTAGACTTAACTAGAGCTAAAATGAAAGGTAAGAGTCTAGAAAGAGGGCAAAGGCCTAAGCTACCTAAGAAAAATGAAGGAAAAGAATTTTTCCCCTAGGACCATTTGGCGATGGGGAAGCAACATTGCCCAAGTCCATTGGCTATTAGCCAAATAGACCTCCCTCGCCTAGTGGGCAGCCTCCCTTTGGCCTAGCTACTGGAAAATTAGGCGAGCTAGGTCGGGGTTCACCAACCCACTAGGCGTATTGCACAAAGGCCCTCCTTATCGCCCAAATGAATGGCTCCATTATGGAGCATTCTAGAAATTTAGGCGAGCCAAGGGTCCATTAGGCGTGTCGCCTAGTGCCCTTGGCGATCAAAGGAGTGCCAATGGGCGAGCTAGAGCGTGCTACTAGGTTGATTTTTAATTCAAGTCTAAGGGTCTTTAGTTATTCTTCCAAAATTGAACCCACATTATTTTACTCTTTTCCTAGTAATTATATAAGCTTTTTAGACTCAAATTTTCCTTAATTTAGTAACTTTTAGAGAATCAAAAAGAAAACCCAAGAGTTCATCTTCCTCACAATATTTTTCTCTCTAAAACTCGAAGAAGAAGAAGAAGAAGAAGATCCTATGAGGGTTTGTACATGTTGAATCATGGTAATATCCTTATCTAATGTAGTAATTCTAGATGGGTGGGTTGATTGTGATTCATGGTCCTTGAAGGGAAAATTATGAGGGTTTGTACATGTTGATAAGAATTGTGTATGAACTTATGATTCACTTGGAAATTGAAGATCCTATGACTATGGTGTAATTGTGGTATTGTTGAAAGATCATTCTCCCCATACCCTTACACATGACAATGCATGAAATGTCTATGATTATGGTGATGTTGTGGTGTTGATTGAAAGGTTATTCTCATGAACACACTATGAACATGATGTGAAAGGTTTACTCAAATATTAATGATTCTAAGGTTGAAAGGCCGTTCTCACCTAATGAATCTATGAGCTATCATGATACCATGTTGTTTTGAGTGTTAAGGCATTCTTTCATGAACATGAACTTAAGAAAAGACTTAACATGACTATTAAAGGGAATTATGCTTAGCACCGAGTGGATATGAATATGAGTTAGAACCTTCTACGCTAATTAGTCTGGTATCCTAATGGGTTCCTTATACGCCAGTTAGTCCGGGTTCCCAAAACAGTTATCTCATGAGATGGAAACCTTTTACCTAAGTTAGTCTGGGTTTGTAGTAGCAATCTCCTTATCCCGTAATTATGTGCCCACATAGGTCTTTAGTTAGTGGATCCACCTAAGCTAACAAACTAGTTCTACCTTAGGCAAGTAGGACACCTCTTTTTGGTGTGGGGGCATGACACCGGATTCCTTGTAGCTCACATGGTCTATGTTGGTTAAGGCGATTTCCCTACATGACAAGAATATGAATATGATAAGAATAAGAATATGAGCATTAACTATACTTATGACTTCTCAATGATCTTTACTTAGTGTGAGTGGGGGTATGGGACTTCACTCATACATTGCACAAATAGACTTTGAAAGGGGTTGTGATGTGGTTTCCTTATGTTATGAAGATATATGAATTTATGCATGTATGATATGGATTGTTGCTAAGGGTGACTTTACTTGCTACAAGCTATGAATATAAATGTTTCCTTGTCTATGAGTATTGGCTACAGATGAGTTCAGGTATGATATGCATGATTATGATGACTTAAAAGTGGTACATAGTATTAGATAGGATTATGGGATCTTGTCTATGCATTGCACAAGTATAGCTTAGGGTTGCTTATGGAATGGTTTGACTTATGTATTTGCATTATTGTGCATGATGACTCGTAAAAATGATAAAGTGCATGGTTTCAACTAAATTGTCCCTTTTCGCATGTTTTAAGGATTTTATACATGGCTTCCATACTTAGTACAATTCTGTGCTAACCAATATTTTCTACATTTTCTATAAGTGTAGGGCCCGGTTGTTAAGGTGTGTTTCATTTTTGAGTTAAATCTTGGATTGACTATTCTCCACGCTTTCGGTGAATCCTCATGGATAGAGGACAAGAGTTGTTCATTTCTAGTTTCTTCATTACTTTCTCTTTTGAGACTATGTTGTAAAGGGTTGTGACCCTTATTGATTCTCGATTATATTAGATGGTTAATGAGACAATGTCTAGACTTCTATTTTGATTTTATGATAAAAGACTTCGATTGTAAAAAGTTTTAATTCCGCATCATTTCTATGACTTTATGTTTATGATATGCTAAGGGCTTGTATAAGACCCCTTCGGGGTCAAGTACTTCATGTTACATCTAGGGTGTACCCCTAGGTCGTGACAAATTGGTAATCAGAGCACAAGATTTAGAATGATTCTTGGATGATGTCTCATAAACCACGTCTAGTAGAGTCTTGTTCATGAGTGTGAAGTGCGCCACACTTATGAATGAGAGGCTATAAGATGTTTAGGAAATTTCACTTCTTTCATTACTCTTTAGTCGTGACTTAGAGTTTTAACTCTATGAAGTCCTTTTCCTAACCCTTCTCTTGTGTCTATAGGATATGCATACAAGAAGGGCCAATGTAAGAAGGATGGAAGAGGAGAACGTGAATGAGGGAGTTCCTCCCCAAGGTCCGCAAGATCCTCAAGTTCCTCAAGCTCCTATTGATGCAGGGGCTATGACAAATGTGGAAATAAGGTCGGCTCTCCAAGTATTGACCCAAGTTGTGATGGCCCAAGTCAATAGGGATACTAGGACTCATGTGAACCCCAATGTGAGTACGACCTCTTCAAGGATAAGGGACTTTACTAGGATGAATACCCCCGTGTTCAATGGCTCCAAAGTGGAAGAAGACCTACAAGGGTTTATTGATGATATTTATAATGTGCTTGATGTTATGGGAGTGTCTCCACAAGAGAAGGCGGAGTTAACCGCCTACCAATTGAAGGATGTGGCTCAAGTATAGTATGAGCAATGGAAGTGTGAAAGACCCGCAGGAGCGGGTCCGGTAGATTAGGAATTGTTAAAGTCGGCCTTTCTTGATAGGTTCTTTCCCCTAGAGTTGAGGGAACGAAAGATGCAAGAGTTCATAAATCTTAGGCAACGGGGTTTGAGTGTGAAAGAGTATGCCCTTAAATTCACCCAATTGTCTAAGTATTCTCCAACCTTGGTGGTGGACTCTAGGGACAAGGTTGTTAGGCAATGCTCATCCCAATTATGAATATTTCACGTCTTATGGTTCGTGCCAAACAAATTGAGGAACAAAAGCTCAAGCAAGTAAATAGGGAAGTGAAGAGGGCAAGGTCCGATGATGGGAATTCTTCCAAGGGTAAATTCGAGATTCAAGGTAGACCAAGGTTCAAGAAGAGGTTCTCCAACCAAGGCTCCTCTAGTGCTCCAAGGATCAACCAAGATAGGGTGTCTAACCCTAAGCCTCAAGGAGGCAATAGTGGTGGATCTTTTATGGTGAGGCCTACTTGTTCCAAGTGCGGCAAGAAACATGATGGTAAGTGCCTAGTTGGCACGGATGGTTGCTATAGTTGTGGGAAGAGCACTCATATGATGAGAGATTGTCCCATGCTAAAGGCTCAAGGAAGAGAGGGCAAGCAAGTCCCTCCTAGCGGTTCAAATTCCAATGCTCCTAAGAAAAACCGATTTTATGCTCTTCAATCCCAAGGTGACCAAGAGAGCTCCTTGGATGTAGTGACCGATATGTTACAAGTATTTTCTATTGATGTATATGCATTGTTAGATCCCGGTGCCACTTTGTCCTTTGTGACACCTTTTGTGGCCATGAAATTTGAAATTCCCCGAACTGTTAATAGAGCCTTTTTTGGTTTCTACCCTAGTTGGTGACTCGGTAGTGGAAAAAAGATTCTATAGGAGTTTTCCTATTTCTTTGTCCCATAATGTTACCTTGGTAGATTTGGTGGAGTTAGACATGTTAGATTTTGATGTGATTTTGGATATGGATAGGTTGCATGCATGAAACGACCCCAAAAATGCCCGAAAATGTGCTTCGAAAACACCTATAATTGTAATTTCCATATATCTCAAAATCCGTGCATGATTTCGGAAATTCGACTTCATATTCTTGTTTAGGGGGTCAAATTGAGTGGGAAATGG
>JAJOOD010072241.1:0-10202 GCA_029582525.1 Solanum tacnaense
ATAAGCATATAAAAATAGTATTTTTCTGTTCACTTTTATTAATTTATATTATTAAAAAAATTATTTAATATATTATGATAGAGATGTTAGTGATTAGGGAAAGATAGATGGGTCGGATAATAAAATCTACTTAAAAGTACTAACATTTTTTAGGTAGGAATTCGAGTCCTATTAGGTTAACTTCTCAAACTATTGAATGTGGTATATTTATGAGCTGATAAAGCAAACTCTTAATTTGATCTACTATTTTTATGCTAATATGCATGTTAGCTCTGTATCTTATGTATTTACATTAGAAAATAACATAATTTTAGTAGAAGCAAACCTTTGTTTTATTTATCTATTATAAAGCGTATATATTCCTTCCTTTTTTGTCTTCGGTTAAATCTATTATTTTTATTATTATTACCATATAATAACTCTATCGAAGAATGCATTTAAATGGATACTAAATTCATAAATATTCAATTATTACAACTCTAACATAAAAAAAAATAAGTGTTAGATGGTGCTAATTTAATGATTATTTTTTTTTTCCGATAAAATTAATATCCCATGAATCTAGGTCAAAATTACAAATCTAAGTACTAAAATTTGTAATATGATTTATTTGAATTTGAAGTTCAAAAACGATCATTGAAAATATTATTAATATTTTAATTTTTTTAAAAACAAAGAATATTTCATAAATTTAATATATTTTCACACCGCGCATAGCGCGGCTAAGTTCACTAGTTTATGTATAACAATAAATTAGAGCTTAAAAGGGTTTGGGCGAGAACTTACCTACGGGCTGCGGCGTCCCACGAAAGTGACTATATTCATATTGGAAACGTTCAAGGCATTGAGGAAAGGAAAAGCATTTGAGAATTAGCTTACTTGACTTCGATTCTTCGGTGAAGGTAGGTTATGGTTTATTCTATGTGATAGAGAGACTCGTAATAGTGACTAGCTAGGGTTGTGCATTCGGTTTTTCGGTTTGGTTTTATACTATTTGGTTTGGGTTTTTTTTATTTTTGGTTTTGAAGAAGTGTAACTCAATCCGAACCAAAATAAATTTGGTTTGGTTTGGTTTTTCTCTTTTTGGTTTGGGTTTTTTCGATTTGGTTAATCGGTTATGTCAATAATTAGAAACTTAACAAAGTTATATTTGCAATTTAAAAAAAAAATATTAAAAAATAAAATAATATATATATAAATAAAATATTGAATTTCTTAAATATACTTTTTAATATAAATCACAAGTAAACGTAAAACACAATACTTAAAAGTATATCAATTATAGATGTCCAAACATAACTAAAAAGGGACAAAAGTGGTTAACTCCAACTTAATTCTAAACACGCGCGCGCGCGCACACACACACACACATATATATATATATCTATATAATATAATTTGGTTTTTTTGGTTTTCATTTTTCTAAATCCAAAACCAAACCAAAAAACCAAACAAAGTAAATTATAAATCCAAAACCAAACCAAAAATCCAAAAAACCAATCCAAATTAGAATTCGGTTTGATTT
The DNA here is from genome assembly GCA_029582525.1 of Solanum tacnaense. Lineage (NCBI taxonomy): Eukaryota > Viridiplantae > Streptophyta > Magnoliopsida > Solanales > Solanaceae > Solanum > Solanum tacnaense. Next base: position 1,526 of record JAJOOD010072241.1, read on the forward strand.
GGTTTGGTTTTCGGTTTAATCAAAATAGTGCACACCCATAATAGTGACTGATAGCCATTGAGTAATATTGTGAAGCTTTCTATGTACTTAATTGTTGTGGCTTGGATGAGTTATATGTTGTGATTGGTCGACAATCCCAAGACAGTGAAATCCATAATTTTGAACTTGGTCTATCAAAGTGATCATGTCTTGATGAAAGATTGTTAATAAAGTGAAAAGTGTTGATAACGAATGATGAATTAAATATGTTGTTGGATCGGTTGCCACGAGCCGACATGATATATTTGGATCGGGTGTCACGAGCCGATACGTTATATTTGGATCGGGCGCCGCGAGCCGGCATGATATATTTGGATTGGGTACCACGATCCGGCACACTAACATTAAAGGAAAATATTAAATTTAACTTAATGTACTCCATCTCAAAGAACAAATTTCCCAAAAGAGCGTGGTGTGGAGGCATGAGTCCTCGTGTGTGTTCTTGATATTATGACTGATTACGTACTTGCTTCAATGTTGTTGTCACTTGTTCATGTTGTTTGTTGCTTGACACATGCTAAGTGCTATAGTTGATTTCATGTTATTACTTTATGCATATTAGTTTCTATTTTGAGTCGGCCGATGATATGTACTCGATACATATTGCCCTGTACAGATCCCTACTAGTAATTTTCCTTGGTGTTCTTTTTGTGGAGTGCATCGAGTGAACCAACAACTTCAACTTTCCCTCTATTCTAGCTAGTCTCCAACACATCAAATTTCAGGGTGAGCTATTCATCTAGCTCGTGTTGAATTCTTTGGGTCATGGCATGATGTCCATAGATTTCGGACATAGACTATTCTATTTATTTATTTATTTATTTATTTTGGTGTCTTTAATACTCTTAGACTTGGTGTTTTGAGAGTAGATGTCTTTGATGTGATGACTTAGAGGTTTTGGAAATAATATCTAATAAACTCTAGAGGTTTCTTTTATTGGTTATTTTAATAAGGTTTGACCTGCCGCATTATGGTGGTAATTCGTAAGTTAGATAACTAATATAAATTGGGTTTTGAATTTCTTGATTCGCCTTACCTAAGAGGTTAAGTGTGAGTGTCACTCATGACTTGTTTTGTTGGGTCATAAAAAATACACAGTATTAAGTTTCTAAAACATTATGTTTGAAAAGTATCAGAATATTGACTCTTAAACCATATAGGTTGAGTCTTGCATAGCTTTCTTATACTATTACTGTAATATCTCGCAATTCGAAATAACTAGAAAGAAGATAATAATTGGAAATAGTCATTTTTGGAAAGAATGAAAATCTGGAAAAAATTTGTTTAAGTTAGGAAAAGTTGAGTTTTGGTCAACTTCAAACGTCCATAACTCCTAGCTCAAGATGAGTTAGGTGTACTTCCAGATATGGTTGGAAATCTATTGGAATGATCTTTCCAACTACGCCAAGTTTGTACGATTCCGAGTTTGTATGAGTAAGTTATCCCATTTGGAAGTTAGGCTGTTGGATTAAGGAAAGTCTAATCCGGATTTTTGGAAGGGTAATTTAGTCGTTTCCTTACCTAATTATTCTAATTCTTTTTTAGGAGTTTGATTGGGGTAAAGTCAGATTTTAGTCAGTTTTGGAAAAGTGAATTTCACGCTAGGGCTTGGAGAAGAGGAGAAAAGAGGAGAAAGGAGAAGAACGTTCAAGATTCGTCGATTTCGTCAAGGATAGCTTGTGAATTTCGTCGGGGGTGATCCCTAAAAGGTATGTGAGATCACATAGTGTTGGGTTAGTCCACCCACGCGCCGACCATGATTAAATTCAGCGAATTTAAGTCTTTGAAAGTTTAGAAATTGAGTTCTTGATGAACATTGTTAAAAGTTTCGTTTGAATTTCTTGTGGGTTGTGTTGTTGGAGTTTCTTGCGATTTGATTCATGTTTCCGGGTTTAATTTCGATTTGAATCTATCATATATTGAGGGTATAAATGATTCTAAGTGTTTGGGGAAGGAACCATTGAAGTTTAGAGGGATTAGAGATGAAAAACGGAGAAGAAAAGTCGTCAAACACCTGGGGATAGGGGTGGGGCGTCGCGCCAGCCAGCACGCCCCAAAAGAGTCTCTGAATGTTCACCCTTGGGGCGCGCCCCAGACTGGTCTCTGAATATTGAGGGCTGGCGCCCCGCGCCTCTCAGAGCACCAGGGACGCCAGTTCTCCCCATTCGCTCCCCACCTTTCCATACTTGTTCCTTAGCAATGTACCTATGTTTCTTAGTTGATTTCAACACTCTAAGGTACATCTAAACATAATGAAATCATCCATAAACATGAGATTATGAACTTTGAATCCATAATCTAATTCAAGGAATGTTAGGATCAAAGTCAAGAAGTGAAGAGTCAAGTCTAAAAGTTAAGAAGTAAGTCAAGAGAAATTCAAAAAGTTTTTCCAAAGTCTTTCACAAACATTTTTAACTTTGTTTAAGACTTAATTAAGTTTCAAGTTAAGCAAAGAGTAAAGAGTTGAGTTCATTTCTCAAAAAGCTATAAGGGAACTAAGTATTCCCAAAAGTTTAAAAATATTTTCACATTTGAGTAAGAAAGGGAACACCGATTCCAAAAGAGCTTTTAAGCTAAGTTTTGAGTAATTATCTCAAGCCAAAGAAAGAAGTTTTTTTTTAAAACATATGAGCTAAGTATATTTTGGGAGTAGTATTGAGCGCCAATATGGGGATGCGAGTTCATATTAACTCAAGTCTCCATAAACCATGTAGCCATCATGGGTAGTAAAAGATCATACTTTTTAGATGAATCATTAAGATGCTTTTAGCATAGACTAGTGGATCCACTAAGTTAAGTGTTCTATATGACGGCAAAGTATAGGACAGTTTTGGCAGTGTGGGCAAGACGATGTATCACCACTTAGGCTCATAGTGGTGGTTGTCGGTTAGAGAATCTCCCACATAAACTATATTACTTTGTTATATGAGTAAAATTGAGTTTGTTACTGCATTTTCTTTAACGAACTAAGTTGTTTTTACTATTTTATAAAGCTTTTCTTATATTGCATGTGTCTTTTTGCTTTATTATGAGTTGAGTTATTCATGAGTTGAGAAGAGCCAAGGTAAGTGTTTCTTTCAGATTGTTTCAAGCTTAAGTTGTGTTTAGCATTCCAACTCGCATACTCGTACATTCAATGTACTGATGTCAATTGGCCTGCATCTTATTATGATGCAGACGCAGGTAACCAAGATCAGCATTCAACGCCTCGTTGATCCAGTTTGAGCACTCAGAGTCTTGTGGTGAGCCTCCTTGCTTCCGGAGGGTCCCTTTTATTGATTTCAGTTTTATTATTAGTTCATTAGGATGTCGTGGGCCTATCCCAACATCCATCTCAGTCGCTTAGAGGCTTCATAGACAGACAGTCAGTTAGTTAAATTCATTTGTAACTACTTTATTATTGGCTTATGTTTTTGAGACTTTCTGAAATGTAACGACCTAGAGAAGGGTTTTTAGAAAAGAAAGTGTACCAATCCGGCAGACAAAGAAAAAACAACGGCTCCTACATAAATAGAATGAGGTTGCCATTTTGGCTAAGTTTGAATGTTTATTTAAAGACATTCTAAGTTATTTCACAAGTTCCTTGTTAGTCTATGTCTTGTGTTTAAGTCTTCCACTGAGTAAGTAAGTCAGGCCAAGGGTTCACTTGGGGCCAACAATTGTTCTCGAGTGCCAATCCCGTCCAAGGTGTAGGCTCGGGGAGTGACAATTACTTTTCTATTATTGGTAGTGATGGCTCAAGTTATTTAGTGGCCTAAAGCCAAAAATAAATTGAAGGACTAGCTTTTATTATTTATTTTTAAAATATACTTATAATAGTTCTATTATTATTTAAAATGGGACCCTCAAATTTAGGGGTCTAAGACGGATGCCTCATTTTTATAGGCATTGAGCCACATGTGATTATCAGAAACAACATTTCACCTTCACAAGGTCATCTTAGTTATGAAATTACATTGAAGTTGTTATTATTAAAATGAACATAGAAATTTATTTCTAATATTTTGATTTTGTCAGCCCTCCTCCTTTATTCGTGTTGACTCAGACGGAGTTTTTCAAGGATAGCTAACAAAAGTTCAAAGCATAATAATAATTGATCAAGCAATCAACTTCTATTACTTCCTGATTAAATTTATAATCAACACTTGTGTGGTCAAGTGAATATTTTGTTCTCTATAAAGGTCTGTCTTTTCTGAAAGAAACACAACCTTCTACACGATTTTCAATTGAAAAAGGTTTAAAAAACTGAGCAATTGTTCCTCCATTAAAACATAAACGTTTCTGTCTATAAGGTAGAATTATGGCTGAAAATATTTTTGTCTTTTAAGACAAACGTTTCAGCATTAAACCTTTCCTTTAATAGATAGAATCATTTTATAATCATTTTAGAAGACCAGTAAATAAATTATACTTCTTCGTAATTTATCACACAATTTTTCTTTACCAAATTTTGATTAATTAAATCAGTCATAGTAGGGACCAAAGATTTATTATTTAAGGCTTTCAATTATGATATTAATCCAAAATGAGTAAATTACCATATCACAATAAACTACAAGATATTCCACTAAAAATTTATAATTACACTCTTTGATCCAACTTTGAAATCAATCATTACACCTTATTTAACTCCCCGTATTAGAATTACCGACATCAATCAATTAAATCAAATACAGGGTTTTCACGTGACAATTTATAAGCAACCATAAAGGGATGTCTTCTTTCTCATGACTGAGATATGGTTCTAACAACTAATTATTATTTCACGAATGTGATTTGTCATTATCAAATTCATTAGGAATATTTTGACTCATCATAGAGTCTCACCTTATAATAGATTAAAATAATAAAACAAACTACACAGATCATAATAATTATATCAAGATTAAGAGTATAAGTACATGTAATGGACTAGAGATATTGTTTATTAAATTCATAACCTAAACTTATATCTCAATTTGATATGTTCAATACATACTAAATGCACTAGCATATAAAATTGAAATTTTACCATTCTCATAATCAAGATCGAATTATAATTAATCGTGTGCTGCAATCATCAAGATGTTTGTCCAACTTCATCTTTGATTGTGAACATTTAATTTATAACTTATAAAAACCAAAAAATTTAATCTTCCGCGTATGAGTTAAATAACTTCATGCATAAAATCTACTATATAAGTAATGGACACACATATAAACACAGTGATCTATTCAAACAAAAACTTTATTATAATAATTAAATAACATAAAATTCAAAATCTTTACAAAGGATTAAAACCACTACTATACCTCAACCATATTGTTAATAGTATATCCCAACAAAAAGAGCTTTCATTTCTTCCAAAGACCATCCTTTAGTCTCAGGCAAGAAATAATATTAGTCTCAGGCAAGAAATAGTAAAAAAAAGATCAAAGCCAACACCGATATCCCAGCACACATGAAGAAAGTAATTAACTGCAATTATATAATTGCGGTAGAAATTAACAATAAAAAGTCATAAAAATTATTGCATACATCAACCTATTAACTGCAACACCAATTCCGACTCCTAAATCCCTAAACTTAAGAGGGAAAATCTTAGCAGTATATACCAAGTAACAAGACCAAGCCCAAGATTGAAAAACATCACAAAATCATAACTTGTAATTATACTTAGGACCAAAGCCCATATAAGTTTCCCACCAGAGTGCTCTACCAAAGTCAAGAAAATCCCAAGTCTAGTTACACAATTATACCACTTAAACTTGTCAACAAAAGCTTTCTCCTACCAACTCTATCACGATTCAAAAATAGATGTGATGGCACTCGTCCTTATCTAACCAAGATAATTCAACCTAAAACCCAAACATCACGATAAACTGCAAAACCAAAATAAGAATGAAAGTTTAACAACAATTAATAATGCGGATAACAAAGTCAACTCAATTAAAATCCCCAAAACCTGATTGTCACGTGCACAAGCTTCTAATATATTAAAATAGATTGAAACAAAACATAAGTCTCAAATGATGTTGTCTCTAAAGTTAAACAAAATATTAAATAATCGTAAGAAGGTCCGTCGAAATGGCAAATAACTACCTCACAAATCTCCACAGAAAGCCTCAGACAAGAAGAGAATTGAAAGTATCACGAAGATCCGGACTCGTAACCTACACAAATGTGGAAGCAAGGGGTGAGTATCAAACAACATGGTATTCAGCAAGCGAAGTCCTAAACACAAAGCCAAGAATATTAATGTGGTTACTCTTTACACTCCAATAGAACCTCCATAGCTACAACCTGCATAAAATCATCCCAACCTAACAATTTACAGTTTACATAGCACATAGTTTAATAACAACACTCCAACAATTATTAATCATCGACACACAAGATCAAGTTTGATCAATGTAACATCCGGCGATTTGAAATAATTATGAAGAGGCTTAGAATTGGAAATAGTCATTTTTGGAAAGATTTAAAAATCTGGAAATTTGAAAGTATGGAAAAAGGTGAGTTTTTGGCCAACTTTGAGCAGTCATAACTTCTAGCTCAGGATGAGTTAGGTGTATTTCAAGTTATGGATGCAAATATCGTGGAATGATCTTTCCAACGCCATCAAGTTTTCTCATTTCCGAGTTCGTATGAGTGAGTTATGCCCTTTGGAAGTTGGGCAGTTGGCATGGAAATCCGTCCGGAAATTTTAAGGGTATTTTGGTCTTTTCCCCTAGCCAATTGTTTTGGTTATATTGTTGTGTTAGACTGATTTTTAGATCAGTTTGTTCCTTTTTAAAAGAGTGAGAGTTAGGGCTTTTGAGTGAAGAAGAGAAGAAGAGGAGAAAGAGGATATCAAGCAAGTTTCCGTCGTGGATATCGTCGGGGGTGATCCCTACTAGGTATGTGAGTTCATAGTGTTGGGTTGGTTCTTTCCCCCACCCTCCAAACTCGTTTTATTGTCAAAGAAGGATTGGTTGTGTTGTTGAAGTTGTTGGTTGTGTTGTTGATATTGTTGATTTGGGGCATGATTTGGTTGTGTTTTCGAGTTGAATCTCTTGTATGTTGAGGGATTTTATGATCCTTAGTGCTTGGGGTTGAAACCATTGAAGTTTATAAGGTTTAGAGTTGGAGAAAAGAGGGAGAAAAGTCGAGTTTTCTGGGGAAGAGGGTGGCGTGTCGCGCCTGCCAGCGCCCCCCAAAAGGGGTTCTGAAGTTTCCCTCTTGGGGCTTCGCGCCTAGCAGAGCGCCAGCAGGCCCCCTCTGAAATTCGAGGGCTGGCGCTCCGCGCCTTGCAGAGCGCCAAGGACGCCAACCTTTCTAATTTATCCCCCACTTGTCCATGCATGTTCCATGGTATTGTACCTATATTTCCTAGTCGTTTCCGACACTCCAAAGTACGTCTAAACGTTAAGAACTCATCCATAACATGTGATCAAACACCTTGAATTCATAATCCAATTCAAGGAGAGTTAGTTTCCAAGTCAAGTGAAGTTAGAAGTCAAGTGAAATTAAGAGTTAAGTTCAAGAAGTTAAGAAGCAAGTCAAGCAAGTCTTCAAAGTTGTTCAAGAGTCTTTATTGAATGTTTTAACTTCATTTTAAGACTCAAGTTTCAAGTCAAGTAAAGGGTATAGAGTTTCAAGCTAAGTAAAGAGTCTCGACTCAAGGTTCAAGTTGAGTCAAGAGTTTAAAGTTGAGTTCATTCCTCAAAAGCTATTAGGGAACTAAGTATTCCCAAAGAAGTTTCTAAATGTTTTTTTTTACATTTGAGTAAGAAAGGAACTATGTTTCCAAAAGAGCCTTTGTGCTAGTTTTCAAGAAAAAGGAACATCGATTCCAAGTGAGCCTTTAGGCTAGATTTTGAGTAATTATCTCAACTAAAGAAAGATGTGTTTAAAACACTTATGAGCTAAAGTATTTTTGGGAGTAGTCTTGAGCACCAAATTGGGGATACGAGTTCATATTAAACTCAACTCTCCATAAGAACCATGTAGCCAACATGGGAGTTAACGGGTCATACTTTTTAGATGAACTCGTAAAGTTAAGCTAGTGGATCCACTTAGTAAAGTTAATTAGCTTCCTATATCACGGCAAGGTATAGGATGGTCCTCGGGCAACGTGTGGTAAAACGTTGTATCACCACTTAGTTTCATAGTGGTGGTTTGTCAGTTAGAGAAACTCCCACAGTAGAAAGAGCTTGGCTCCTTGAGGAGTTCTGCTTAGTGTGGATGGGGGTATGGGACTTCATTCATGCATTGCACAAGTAGACTTTGAGAGGAAGCATGGTATTTTTCATGATATTATAAATATGATTTTTGAATGTCATGTTTTAATAGTTTTACAAGCTTTATATATTGCATGTGTCTTATTGCTTTATATATTGAGTTCAGTTATTCATGAGTCGAATAGAGCCAAGGTAAGTGTTCTCTTGTACTCTTTTCAAGCTTAAGTTGTGGTTTAGCTTTCCAACTCGCATACTCGTACATTCAATGTTATGATGCCAGTTGGCCTGCATCTTATGACGATGCAGACACAGGTACCCCGGATCAGCATCCTGCACGTCGTTGATCTAGCTGAGCACTCCAGAGTCAGTGGTGAGCCTCCTTGCTTTCCGGAGGACTCGGTTCTTTTGTATTCCTAGTTTTGGTTTTAATTAGGAT
>JAJOOD010072244.1:0-24010 GCA_029582525.1 Solanum tacnaense
ATCTACGGTCCGTAAGTCCCTTCCGTCAGTCAGGACTTAGAAAATATTTCAGCTTCCAAAAATAAGCTTCTCTGAAGCAAACGACGGACCAACAGTACGGACCATAGATCGATCTACGGTCCGTCAATCCCCTCCGTAGCTCCACACTTAGAATCTTCAAAAATCAGGTACTGGAACCCTCGCAGTATCATTCTACGGATCAACAGTACGGTCCGTAGATCAATCTACAGACCGTCGATAGACGCCGTGGTTTCACACTTGGTCAGATTTCCCTAATTTGTCCTCCATGCCTTGCCTGCTGATCTACGGTCATCACCTACGGACCGTGAATGGACCTACGGTCCGTAGATCACCTCCGTGGATGCCTTTTATTCTGCATTTATTTCAGTTGTCTCTACACTTCCGCACTTGAACGTCTTTCCTGTAAAACATGATAAAAACACATCAAAACCAATATAAAAAGGCCTTAGACACAACTTGTAAGTGAAACGTATTAGAAATATCGTAAACTCACGGTATATCAAAGAATATCAAACTCAAGCACAAAAAAAAAAGTATCTCCTCTGTTTTTCCTTGAAGTATATTTAGTATGGTGTTTTAGCTATTTTCGCTACCTAAGTTAAAAAAAATCCAACACCTACAATGAAGAAGAAGGAAGATATATATAGGGGCAGTCTAGGGTTTTCGATTTTGTGGGGATAAGGCTAGAATAGGAATTCCAAAATTCCCATCTCCAGTTGAATCTCTTTCCAAAGGATGGGGAAAAGCTGTTATTTGTACGAGAATCCCGATTTCCAGTGAAAAATTTGAAAAGTTGAAAAGGACGCGTACGATCTTGATCGGTTGGTAGTCCTTGACACTGACGTGGCGTCCATCCACGCGAGTCAAGGACGAGACGCGGCTGGCAGGACTGAAAAGCATATCTGCTTCTGTTGTACAAGTTGAGGGAGACGCGGATAGAGTTGTACCATTGACGCTGTTTCGAGGCGTGAAAGCGTCGTCTGCTACCGTTTGTATTTTGTGGCGTTTATATTTGTTGTTGTTGTCGCCTTGTGAGACGCTGTGTATTGTTATTGTTAACGTGAAAGAGGAGAAAAGAATTGATGGGTTTCTCTGCTGAAGAAATTGGGTTGGGTTATGAGTGAAAGAGTGGGATGGGTCGATTGAAAATTGGAGAAGAGGAATTGGTTAATTGGAATTAAAGCGGGCCGGTCTGGATTTGGGTTGTTAGAAATGCCAAGCAAAGGGTCCAAAAACTTTGGCCTTAATATGGTTAAGGACAAAACTATGTTTTGGCCATATAAATTTAAATTGTAGCCAATTGGAAATTAGCGATGTAGTCAAAATCGGTCAAAAGGTAATCTCGACTAGTAATTAAGTAACACGGATTGATATTATTAATTTATGAGCTTCTTGATCTTAACGAAATAAAATAGTTAACTTAATTATAAAATAATTTATTCACGATTATAATCATACCTAAAATAAACTAACTTAATAAAATATTTAAGTAAAACAAACTCTTTTGAGACAATTCCTCGAATATACTTAGAATATGCTAATCATATACAAAAAGTATATAAAACACATTTATCATTTGAAAAATATAAAATTACTTTAAAATAAACTTGAAAAATATTTGGATTTTGATAAAATTAGTTGTTTAAAATCATTTGAAAATTAAGAAGCTCGGAAATTAATTATTATCGGGGAGAGTCAAAATTGAGTGTCAGCAAAGTTTCCAAGCGGAGTCGCCATTTTGTTTTCACCCCTATTTTATTCACATAAGGAGAAACGTCGTGGTGTCTCAAATAATAATCAATTAATTCAATTTTAAAAGAATTTTAAGGAAATAAGAGTTTTAAAGAAGTCGCCACCTAATATTAGGAAAAAATAGGAAATCATTTAAGTGATCTACGAAACCAAGAGATTCTAGGTAAGGGGTTCAAGTTATTCCGAAGGGAATGTGTTAGGCATCCTTCGAAATACACAAATGTGAGTCCCGACTGAATTCATTTTTTTCAAATTGAGAAGGAAATAAAAACAATATAGAAGTAAAACAAATATACGATATACACAAGTAATAAAACAAAATAATAATATCAAAAACGTCCTAAGATTTGACTAACATCGATAACATACACAATAGTAAATAAAAGATATAATTCGAATAACTTCAATGGGAAGCAATTCCGGGTACCTGTAAAGACACTTAGTAAAAGTGTTAACAATAAATAAATATGAATAAAATTAAATAAATCAAATAAAAACTTCAAAATAAAAATCAATCTTATTAACATGGGAGGCCTTGAAAATCGTCGATAATTTCTTCATCGGCCAATTTTAACAAATAATGGATATACACTTAAACTAAAATTTCCGTCTTTTAAAATGGAGAGGCCTCCAAAACCGACGGAGAGATTTTTTCACTGGCCAATTTTAATATAACAATAACAACAAATATTAAAAACAAAAATAACAACATAAGACCAACATTAATAATATTAACATGATCAGCAAGCAACAAACAAAAATTTATTAAAAGAGAAATGCAAAAATATTAACTAACGACATTTAAATCAATATACAAATTCATTAAAACTCATTTTGAACAATTATCAATAAAACTAAACAATATACAAAATTAACCAGAGTTTAAAACGATATATAAACATGATAACCAAAACATGCTACCCATTATCAAAATATTAAAGAATGCACAAAACCTATCCAACAAAGCAATAAAATTGATTTAGTAACAGTAGAAAAACTAAGAAAAATAAACAATAAAATAAATATCTAAACAAAATATGACAATACTACTAATGTTCGGATCTCACCAAATCAACAAGCAATGGCAAATCGACCCTAAAAATGAAATAAACAATGTAAAATAGCAGCAAAGATAGTCAAAGAAGATGAAGTTTACCAAAAATCAAGTTAATCACCGTCAAAATGAAAATCTATCCAGATCTGTAGGCTCTTGGGTTTCACTTGCTCAAAGCTTCATAGTAATCGGAGCTTTAAAGCTCACTGGTAGCGTGCTGGAGGTTGTTTGGTGGTCTTGTTCGCGACATGAGTAGCTCGCAGGAGTGTGAGGGCTCGCTATTTCGATATATCGAGCGTGAATACCTAAAAACAAAACAAAATCGTAAACGGGGAGGGGAGGGGAGGGGACTGATTCGCATCATCATTTTCTTCGGTGGTGGAGCTTCGTGTTGACGCTATGGGGTCTGGTGGTTTTGGGTTCATTTCAGGTGATTATTTCACCGAAAAAGAGGTGAAGATAAAGAGGGTTTTGGTCTGGTTGTTGTTCGCTGCTGGAGTTAAAGTGGCGTTGAGGTGGTTTCCGGCGATGGGAGTTGTTGCAGCTGTTTGGGGTTGCCGGAGGTTTGGGGTTGCTTGTGTTTTCATGGTTGTGGGTGGCTGGACAGTGGTGGCTATCATTTTAGGCAATGACTGATTGGAGAAGAATGGATAATGGGGGTTGGGTGGCGGCTTTCTTTGTGCCAAAAAATAGGAGGAGAAACTTGTAGGGTATTTTTCTTTTTTGGGAAGTTTTCACCCCTTAGTCTAAAAATATTATTCACTACCCCCTTTATTTTTTAATCTAATCAAAACTTATATATGAAATAATTTTACAATGGACTCAAATTGTGGCTTGAGATTATGACCCAAAATTGTTGGTTAAATAAAATATTTGTGTATATAATTATTATCCTAAATTAATAGTTTTTCTAGACTGTGCTAAAAAAACCAAAATTGATATTAATAAAAGTAATGAATAAAATGAATATTAAAAAATGTAATGAACGTAACTCATGACGTGTAAAACAATGCAATTTAACATAAATAATGATTTAATCAAAATGAACAAATATTTAAACGTATTCAATCGGCTGTGACAAAAAGTAATGTGGTTAAAATAAACAGATAAAAAATCTAAAATTTTGATAAATAAGGATAAATATCGATAAACTTATTTAAAATTATAAAAAATATATTTTGAATTATTGAATAAATAAAATTTAGAAGTTAAGAATATTGAAAATGTTAGGCCAAAATTGGGTGTCAACAATAGGCAGGATATTGAAATTACTCAACAATCCCCCTCCCAACACCTGTCTCGTGCAAAATGTTGCTCTTGGGAATCAAATTCATGACCTTGGCTCTGATACCACTTATTAGGATCAATCATTTATTATCATGCCAAAAGTTATAGTTTATAGCAAAGGCACAACATTATTTCTTAACTAAGTTCACCAAGCAAGCATCGGGTTCGATCATGACTCTGACCTGGGCCACCTAGCCCCTCGTGGGCCTTGCCATATGCAGTATGTTGACATTACTCAACAAATATCCTTATAAGATTAATAAATGACAAAATAAGGTGGCCAAAAGCGATGAGTAATCACGATCGAAGCTTGGGCTTTATGAGATAAGCTAGCAGTAAGCTTGATTACAACAAAATGCTTATTAAGTGCAAAGGAATGGACTTCATCACTTAAGTCATAAGCGGGAGGAGCTTACACATGTTATTTGGGAGGCGGGGGGGGGAGCTAGTAAGAGCCATCACAATAACATATGTTTGAAGCTCAATATGAAATTCGATTTTCTTGCAAGATTTTGGATAATTTGTAGTTAATCACCCTAATATGAATTTTTATTAGTTCTCGTAGATAGACATAAACTATTGTAGTATGACTTAGTATCTTGATACCGCTATAGTTGTTGCAATTCTAAATATCACCCTTGTGTACCGCTCCGCAAGGAGCTACATTAAAGTTTAGCAGTTCCGAGGGAGAGGCAGATTCGCGTTACGCTTCAGCGGGTCTCAAACGGCGTGTCAATTATTTTCCAGCTTTCGGAGATGACTTGGATACCCTTGATGAGCATGTAGTTGCCTTGACTTTCATCCAAAATAGGCCCCAGTAGAGGGGACAAGGCTGACTTATGATAAGAGACACTCCACCTTATCCCACCTAATCTTTAACTTTGTAAAGACACCCTTGTAGTCCTTTCTTTTAGGAACTTGTCCCATAACGCTTTTAGCTTTGTTTTTATAGCTTTTAGACTATATTGGAAAACTTCACTTGTAAGAAGAACCCTTGGAGAAAATACAAAGAAAATTGGCACTTGCCTCCCAAAACTTGCTTTCTTGTTGGTTGTTTGTGTGGACTGTTTGTAGACAATTTTGCTATAGCGCTTCTTTGTGTTAGGACTGAGCTTACGAGGAGATGCGCAAGCCCTCCTTCACTGTCCCACGAGACCTTAGAAAATAGGCCCATGACAAGTGGTATCAGAGCATCGATTTGAGCATGACATCGAAGTCTCAACGCAACGAAGAAGGTGGTCAGGAGAGGGAGCAGGAAGTTCGGAGAGATACTGCCAAGAAATATGATAAAAGTAGGGTAAGAGAATCTTCTTCTAATCCACCTGTTTGTGGCAGAAACCTTGGGGGGGGGGGAGCTAGTAAGAGCCATCACAATAACATATGTTTGAAGATCAATATGAAATTCTATTTTCTTGCAAGATTTTGGATAATTTGTAGTTAATCACCCTAATATGAATTTTTATTAGTTCTCGTAGATAGACATAAACTATTGTAGTATGACTTAGTATCTTGATACCGCTATAGTTGTTGCAATTCTAAATATCACCCCTGTGTACCGCCCCGCAAGGAGCTACATTAAATTTTAGCAGTTCCGAGGGAGAGGCAGATTCGCGTTACGCTTCAGCGGGTCTCAAACGACGTGTCAATTATTTTCCAGCTTTCGGAGATGACTTGAATACCCTTGATGAGCATGTAGTTGCCTTGACTTTCAGCCAAAATAGGCCCCAGTAGAGGGGACAAGGCTGACTTATGATAAGAGACACTCCACCTTGTCTCACCTAATCTTTGACTTTGTAAAGACACTCTTGTAGTCCTTTCTTTTGGGAACTTGTCCCATAACGCTTTTAGCTTTGTTTTTATAGCTTTTAGACTATATTGGAAGACTTCACTTGTAAGAAGAACCCTTGGAGAAAATACAAAGAAAATTGGCACTTGCCTCCCAAAACTTGCTTTCTTGTTGGTTGTTTGTGTGGACTGTTTGTAGACAATTTTGCTGTTGCGCTATAGTGCTTCTTTGTGTTAGGACTGAGCTTACGAGGAGATGTGCAAGCCCTCCTTCGCTGTCCCACGAGACTTTAGAAAATAGGCCCATGACAAATGGTATTAGAGCATCGATTTGAGCATGACGTGGAAGTCTCAACGCAACGAAGAAGGTGGTCAGGAGAAGGAGCAGGAAGTTCGGAGAGATACTGCCAAGAAATGTGATAAAAGTAGGGTAAGGGAATCTTCTTCTAATCCACCTGTTTGTGGCAGAAGCCTTGGGGAAGAAGGAGAAGTTTCTGAAACTAGCCAACTCAATGAAAAGATCATCGGAGTTGAGGCTGGCTTGTCGGCCTTGAATAGGCGACTTGTGGTTTTTGAGAACAACTTTAGTTCTCTTGAAACAGTTGCTCTTGAGGGCATTGATGAGGTGAAGAGTAACCTTGAAGAGCTTGAAGAGGTGAACAAGGAAGGGCTGACCAACCTTGAACTCAAGCTCATCGAAGCTCTCTTCTCTTTTCATTGAGAGTTTGAGACCTTGAAAAGGCAGGTTGATGAGACTGCCGGGGCAGGAGTTGCTGGTCCCGTTACAATTCGTGAGACACATATTGAGGCTCCTAAACCAAAGGAATTTCGTGGTGAAAGGAATGCCCAAGATGTTGAGAATTTCTTGTGGCAAATGGATGCTTATTTCGAGCATGTTTGAATAACTAGTGAAGCTGCCAAGATCCAGACAGCAGCTATGTATTTGAGCGACACCGCTATATTGTGGTGGCGGAGGAAAAAGGCAGACATGGAGAGAGGGGTTTGCACCATCGATGATTGGGAGCAGTTCAAAGAGGAGCTAAAGCGACAATTCTATCCTCAAAATGTAGTACATGAGGCTCATCGGAGGTTGAGGGAATTGAAGCAAACGTCCTTCATTCGTGACTATGTGAAAGAATTCACGAAACTCACTCTCCAAATTGAGTTTGACCAATGAGGACTTGTTGATTCACTTTTTGGATGGTCTCCAAAATTGGGCCAAACAAGAACTTCAAAGGCGACAAGTTCGTGACATTGATAAAGCGATCGTAATGGCTGAATCGCTTACTGATTTTTAGGCAGATGTAGCGAAGAGAAGGGACAATCGGAGCAAAAATGTTCCTCCCAAGGTGGATAACAACCGGAACAAGAGCAAACCAGTTCCCAACCGAGGCAGCGATACGCAAGGTAACAATCGTAATCAGCCTTCTAATTTCTGAAAAACTATGAGGATCGTAAGAATGGCGTTCCATATCGTGAGGGCTGTTATATTTGTGGTGAGACTACTCACGCTGCCCGTTATTGTCCGTCGTTGAGTAAGTTAAATGCAATGGTTGCTGCCCAAAAGCAGCAAGAGCAGGTTGTCGCGCAAACCAGAGGACCACCCGGGGAGCAAGGTGGGCAGGCTGGTGGGGAGGACAGGGGTAAGAACGTTGATGTTGGTATGTTTAATCATATGGTGTTGTTTAATCACATGACGCTTGCTGCATTAGCTGCCTAGCCGACTAGTGTAAAGCCGCGCGAATCACTGTTCGTCAATGCCAAGTTGAATGGAAAAGACATTCGAATTATGGTGGACACCGGTGCAACACATAACTTTGGAACGAAGGAAAGGGCCAAGGACCTTTGTTTGAATTATGTTGCCAGTGATACGATGTTGAAAACCGTCAATGCCTTCCCCACTACTGTCCATGGTTTCGCTCCTAAAGTTCCCATTGATTTAGGAGGATGGAAGGGGTTGATGGACTTCACTATTGCGCCCATAGATGTGTTTGACATTATTTTGGGGCTGGACTTTTGGTATGAGGTTAACGCATTTATTTCACCGCGCCTCAACCAACTTCACATCAGCGATGCCGGAGGTTCTTGCGTGGTACCCCTTATTCGGATACCACAAAATGGGATGCACTTGTCCGCCATGCAAATTGTTAAGGGCTTTAAGAGAGGGGAACCAATCTTTCTTGTTGCCCTTGTTGGAGGCGTCAGAGACTCGATTGAGGCAGTAGATTTGCCTCCTTGTAGTGAGCAAGTCCTTTTTGATAATAGGGACGTGATGCCGGAAGAACTTCCCCAACGGTTGCCACCACGAAGGGAAGTTAATCACCAAATTGAGTTGGTTCCCGGGGTAAAGCCACCTGCCATGGCGCCTTATCGTATAGCGCCCCCGGAATTGGAGGAACTTAGACAACAACTCAAGGAGCTACTTGAGACGGGACATATTAAGCCTTCTAAGGCGCCATTTGGTGCACCTGTTTTGTTCCAAAAGAAGAAGGAAGGGACGTTGCGTATGTGTATTGATTACCGGGCCCTCAACAAGGTCACGGTGAAGAACAAATATCCTATTCCTTTGATCGCTGATTTATTTGATAGTTTTGGGCAGGCCAAAGTGTTCACGAAGATGGACTTGAGGACGGGTTATTACCAAGTCCGGATTGACGAAGGTGTTGAACCAAAGACAACTTGTGTCACTCGTTATGGTGATTTTGAGTGGCTGGTCATGCTTTTCGGCTTGACAAACGCTCCAGCTACATTTTGTACGTTGATGAACAAGTTGTTCCATTCCTTTTTAGATCAGTTTGTGGTTATTTATTTGGACGACATTGTCGTTTATAGCAACAGATAGAGGAGCATGTTGAGCACTTGTGCAAACTGTTCAAAGTCTTGCGTGATAATGATTTTTGCGTGAAGCGGGAAATGCAACTTCGCACAGCCCACTGTCCAGTTCCTTGGGCAGACTATTAGCCATGGTGAAATAAGGATGGACAGTGATAAGGTGGAGGCGATTCGGGATTGGGAGGCTCCAACGAAGGTACCATAATTGCGGTCCTTCCTTGACCTCGCCAATTATTATCGGCGCTTCATATTTGGCTATTCGACTATTGCTGCTCCACTCACCAACTTGCTGAAAAAGAGTCGTGAGTGGAAGTGGACTGATTTGTGCCAAAATGCCTTTGAAAAGTTTAAGGTAGCCATTACCGATGAGACGGTTTTGGCGCTGCCAGATTTCACTAAGGCTTTCAAAATTCATACCGACGCGTCTAATTTTGCTATTGGTCGCGTCCTTATGCAAGAAGGCCACCCGATCGCGTTTGAGAGCAGAAAATTGAATGATGCGGAGAGGCGTTATTCTGCTCATGAGAGGGAGATGACGGTTGTAGTCCATTGTCTAAGGACTTGGCGTCATTATGTATTGGGTGCTCACTTTGTGTTAAGACGGACAAAGTCACGACAACTTATTTTCAGTCCCAAAAGAAGTTGACTGCCAAGCAAGCCCGTTGGCAAAACTTCTTGGCTGAATTTGATTTCACGTTTGAGTACAAGCCGGGGAAGGCTAATGTTGTAGCCGACGCGCTTAGTCGCAAGGCTGCCTTGGCTGCGATTATTAGTTCAACTTGCAGCAGTGTTATTGATGATATTAAAGAAGGTATGCATCAAGATCCCGTGGCAAAACAACTTCTCGTTTTTGCCCAACAAGGCAAGACGAAGAAGTTTTGGGAGGAGAATGGTTTGTTGTACACTACGGGCAGACGTGTGTACGTGCCGAAGTGGGCTAATTTTCGGCGTACTTTGATCAAAGAGGGTCACGATATGGTGTGGGCAGAAGAGAACGTTAGTGTTGCTGGAATCCTCTTATTATTGGCCTCGAATGCGAGATGACATTGAGGTTTATGTGCGTACTTGCCTCATTTGTCAACAAGATAAAGTTGAAACGAAGGCATCGGGTGGACTGCTTGAGCCGCTACCTATTGCTGAAAAACCATGGGACAGTGTCACCGTGGATTTCATCACTTACTTGCCGAATTCGGAAGGGTTCGGGACTATTATGGTTGTTGTTGATCGCTTCTCAAAATATCACTACCACGATGGCCAGCTGCAAAGCCAAAGAGGCAGCCCATATATTTTTGCGAGATGTCGTAAAGCATTGGGGTATACCCAAGCACATTATTAGTGATCGAGATCCTCGATTCATCGGTGCGTTTTGGAGAGAATTATTTAGTTTACTTGGGTCAAAGTTGCACTTTTCGACCAGCTTTCATCCTCAAACGGATGGGTAGACGGAGCGGATCAACGCACTCTTGGAGTGCTATTTGCGGCACTATGTTAGTGTCAATCAAAGGGATTGGGCGAAGTTGTTGTACACTGCCCAGTTCTCATATAATTTGCAGCGGAGTGAAGCGACGGGAAGGAGTCCATTTGAGTTGGCTACCGGGCAGCAACCCAATACGCCACAATCCTTGTCCATCGATGCCGGTTTGAAGAGTCCGGGTGCTTATCACATGGCGAAAACCTGGGAGGAACAAGTTGATCTTGCACGATCTTATCTTGATAAGGCAGCCCGAAAAATGAAGAAGTTTGCTGATCGAAAGCGACGGCCAGTCGACTATCGAATTGGGGATCGGGTTATGATAAAACTCAATCCTAGACAATTCAAGTCGCTGCGAAGTGTGAGTCAAAGTCTGATTCGTCGCTACGAGGGTCCTTTCGAGATTATTGCTAAGGCGGGCAGAATCTCGTATCGGGTTGATATGCCCCATTTAAAGATACATTTGGTCTTCTATGTTAGTCAATTAAAATCGTATTTTGAAGACGTGGAAGACAAGGATCGAGGGAAGACCGGTAGAGCTCAAATATTCATTACTCCACCAACCGTGGACAAACAAATCGAGGCAATTATTGATCATCAACTGGTTCGCGGCAAGGGGTGGAACAATTCGAGCTCGCAGTTCCTTGTCCATTGGAAAGGAACGGTACCAGATGAGGCAACGTAGGAGAAGTACGAGGACTTGTGGCAATTCTGCGACAAAGTTCATTCTTATTTGCAGGTGTGTGGCGCCGAGGTCGTCGCCAAATCAGGTGGGGGAGCATGTACAGCCCTGCAAGGAGCTACATTAAATTTCAGTAGTTCCGAGGGAGAGGCAGATTCGCGTTGCGCTTCAGTGGGTCTCAAACGGCGTGTCAATTATTTTCCAGCTTTCGGAGATGACTTGGAGATGATGAGCATGTAGTAGCCTTGACTTTCAGCCAAAATGGGCCCCAGCAGAGGGGACAAGGCTGACTTGTGATAAGGGACACTCCACCTTATCCCACCTAATCTTTGACTTTGTAAAGACACCCTTGTAGTCCTTTCTTTTAGGAACTTGTCCCATAACGTTTTTAGCTTTGGTTTTACAACTTTTAGACTATATTGGAAGACTTCACTTGTAAGAAGAACACTTGGAGAAAATACAAAGAAAATTGGCACTTGCCTTCCAAAACTTGCCTTCTTATTTTGCTTTCTTATTGGCTGTTTGTGTGGACTGTTTGTAGACGATTTTGTTGTTGCACTATAGTACTTCTTTGTGTTAGGACTGAGCTTACGAGGAGTTGTGCAAGCCCTCCTTCGCTGTCCCACGAGACCTTAGAAAATAGGCCCGTGACACTTGTCCTTATACAATAGAACCATTGTATTCCACCTCCATTCTTCTGGCATTTCAGTCGTCCTAAATATGATATTAAACAACTCAATCGACCCACTCAATATTTACTTCACCTATGTTCTTCAAAAAATCTACTTGAATCTTGTCTTGCTCGGTTGGTCTTTTCCTTTTCATCTTAGCTTAATTAGAGGGTTCAACAAAATTAAGAGCATATTTAAAGTATGAAAAAAAAATAAAAAAATGAAATTTTAAAATTTGAAATATTTTTCAAAAATAAACTGAAATTTTTATAATTTGAAGTTTTTTCAAAAATAAATTTTAAATATTTTGGGTTGATGGGTGATGGGGTCTGGGGGCTGGTCTAGAAAATGTTTCCTTACTTTTTTAAGGAACTCATTTTCCTTAAATTTAAGGAAAATAAGTTGATTTGGAAGAAAATGTTTTCCTTCAAACCAAACACACCCTTAGTAGTTAGTTACGGAAAAAGAAGATACCATCTTTATTTTCTTTCCCATTTAAAAGTTGAAAATCTACTAATATTTCTCAAATTTCAAATTCAAATTTTCCATACCGGTGTTGTTAACTAAAACCCTCTAGAATTATTCCTTTTAAGTTTTAGGCTCGAAAACTACAATCATACAATCTATAGCCTGTTCATTTCTATTTTTAGTTTCCGGACTCGAAAAGTTGCAATCATGAATCATATAAGGTAAAGGGTGTATTTGATAGGAAGGAAAATGATTTCCACGACAAAAGTTTTCCTGGAAAATATTTTCTAACTTATTTTCTCATGTTTGATTGGTGAGTGCAAAATAATTTTCGGAAAAATATTTTCTAGTGTATGATTAGTGAATGAAAAATACTTTACAGAAAGTATCTTTTATTTTTGGATAGAGAGTAGAAAATACTTTGTAGAAAATAGTTTATGATGTGAAAATCAACCCCGATAATCAATTTGACACTTGACCCCAACACTCGATTCAGAACCTGATCCCTATTCCCAACATGAGACCTAGCATTTGCATTGAAACCTGACCTTGACTCTGACCATGACCTGAATCAGGACCACTATCCCAAGACCAAACCCATGACCTAATCCCTCTAGAAACTCGACGATCGAATTGGAATATGATCCAGAAATCCGCACCTGACCCCGACTAGTGACCCTAACATCCGACTAAAGATCCAACTTTTGAAACATAATCCAACCTTGACACTCTACCCGACGCCTGACTCCGACCCAGGACCTGACCGCGACCTGACACCCGACCCGAGATTGAACCCCACGACCTGAGACTTGACCGTGACTCAAGACCCAACCCTGACCTCGAAACCCGTCCCAATACCTGAATCGAGACCCAACCCTGAGACTCGACCCTTACTCCGAGTCGAGACCCAACCCTGACCCCGAGACCGACCCCGACCCCGACCCGAGACCATACCCCGACACCCGACTCAAGACCCGACCTCAACCCGAAGACATGACCCCGACCCAAGACCCTACCTTGACCCCGACCCCAACTTGAGATCCAACCCCGGCCTCGACCTTGACATGTGATCTGAGACCCGACCCCGACCCTGATACCTGACTCGAGACCCTACCTAAGACCCGACTCCAACTCGAGACCCGAGCCCAAGTCCAGGCCATGAGACATAACCCCGACCCCAAAACCTGACATTGATACCCAACTCGAGAATCGACCCCGATCCCAACCCCGAGACCTGACCTCGACCCAAAACTCAACCTCAACTCGAAACTCAACCTCTAATTCTAACTTGAGATTTGACCCCGACTCAATTCGAAATTTTGGAGTTGGATCTTGAATCGAGGTCAAGAGTCGGATGTCGAATCGAGAATCAGGAGTCATATCTAGGATTAGTATTGGAAACCGATACCTGAGACTTAAGTTAGGATTTAAAGTTGAGGTGTGAGGTTCAAAATAATTTTGGAAAATGTTTTCGTTACTTTTTAAAGGGAAGTCATTTTTCCTTAAATTGAGGAAAATAAGTTGATTTGGAAAACATTTTTCAAAATATTTAAGCCAATCAAACATGAGAAAATTGGAAAACAATTTTCTTCATATCAAACACACCCAAAAAGTAAAAACTAACTCGCAAGTCGCATGTATACATCAAGATAATAACTAACCTATACTTGTTACTAGATCTAACTAAAACTATTAGGGGTCGTTTGATAGTGTGTAACAATATAAGAATAGTGTTGAATACAGTATATTAGTAATATTGCTACTCCCTCTGTTTTATTACTAAAAATCAATTTTTAATTTAATTGTCCATTTTCGCAAATCAAGACTTCCTTTTCAAGTTATCCTTAGTATTAAATGACCAAAAATAATAGTAGTCCAATATAAAGTTCCAAAACATTATTAATAAAATTAATTTAGTAAAATATATGTCTAATTAAATTTAATTTTTTGAAGGAGTGTGTCAAGTCAACTAGCTCTAATTAAAGTTTTTTTTTAAGGCGTATGTTAAAATTTTCTTTAACTTGGCCATGAAGACACGAGGTTATAAACAAAGCAATATTGAACACACACCTTATTCTAGAATCAGTATGGTGACAACCTTAATTATCCATGTTGATGATATGACAAAAAAGAGATTAAGAAGTTGCAAAGATATTTAGCTACATATAAAGTTCAAAATGAAGAACCTTGGAGGACTTAAGTATTTTTTTTAGGACAGACACTACAGTAAAAATAACTTTTCGGGACAATAAAAATACACATTAACAAACAGTGTTGAAGCCTTTATTGACACTAGTTAATTGTCATTGAATTCAATGTCACTATAGGCTTTAAGGACATTTACAAAGAGTGCTAGCTGCCACTAAATTAAGTTATTACCGTTAACTAAAGGTCGTTTTTGCTGTAGTGAGAGGTTGTCCAATGTAGCAAAAGTATTTTTCCTTTCCCGTAGAGAAAATGTTGTTGACTTATTGACAGAAACATGAATGGTTAATTGCAGAGCAGATGACACTACTTTAGTCTAAAATGATGGACTAAAAGAGCATCTGCCAACAAACAAAGGGAGGTTTCAGTATCACAACTTGTTGACAAGATTTATTTATCTAAAGTCGTCTCCTGGAAGAGGACTTGTGTTCAAGAAACACAATCATTTGAATATTGATGGCTATACAGACGCAGACTGGGCGCTGGAAGATCAACATCATCTAATTTGACTTGTAGAAGCAAGAAATAGAACGTGGTGACTTTTTCTAGCGCAGAGGCAGAATTCACAAAGGGAATTTGCCAACTTCTTTGGTGGTGTGATAACAAGTCATCAGCTATACAAATTGCTCAGAATCCTGATCAACATGACAGGACAAAACATGTTGAAGTAGATTGACAATTTATTAAAGAGAAAATAATATGTGAAATTTGAAGACCAGTTAGCTGCCATGAATCTGGTGTGCTCGATCCCTTAAACATTTACGTGAAATCAAATTGGTGTGATGTACCAAAAGTATGTACAGAGTTTGTATTGATAAGTTATGTAGTGTTTCACATCAGATATAAGGTATTCAAAGAGTTTACATAAATCTAATTGGGCTTTTCCTCCCATAGTGTCTGGCTCATTCTGTAAAAGCATACCTTTCCTAGCTTGAACTATGTAAATATAAATCCGTTCTGGTAAAAAAAAAGGGGCAGCCTGGTGCATAAAGGTCCCTGAGTGAAGGGTTGGATCAGATTGGATCTATTTTACGCAATCTTACCTTGCATTTCTACTGTCTTCACGATTGAGAGATCCCATTACCTCTAGGTCACAATGTTGCACCAAAGCTCCCCCTTCTGGTTTAAATGTACACAAAATATGGAAGTATCTTCTAATCCACTGTTGAAATTTCTTGTGACAAAGTTTTAGAATCTTGTACTGTCTTAGAGTGTCCGAGTAGGCTAAGAGACGCATCATCAGCAACAACCTGATCAAGTTCAGTAGGTGATGATCGGTCCTCAAGATCATTAGAAAGTCCCAATTGTTCTCTTGTATTAAAATGACACCACTTTTTCTCCTTTGCATACATCACGGCAGGATACAAGAACAGGCCTAGAATAATGACTGAGCCACTTACTATAAACGTCTTTAAAGAAGCCAGATACATGACAAAAAGAAGCAACAGAGAAGGCGGCAGGCAAAGCAGCGTTGCTCCAACTGTTTGCAACGGGACCTTATAAGGTCTATGAAGATCTGGCTTCTTTATCCTTAAATTTATGAAGGCTGCAAACTCAAGAAGCATTCCTACTGAATAGAGGAAGTTAAGAAATTCCAAGATTTCTTGAAAAGTCATCCATGACAGAAAGATTACGCCGGTTGCAGAGCATAAGATGCTGATAGTTGGTGTCCCATATTTTGATCTGCAAGATTTGAAGTAATAACTTGTCTTGTGATAATAGACTAAGAAAGCCACCACACTAAATTGTAAATTTGTTATTTCCCTTTAGTAATGTTCATTATACTTAAATCCAGATATCAATCTATGAAAACCTTAAATAACAAGTCTTCATTTTTATACTGTGTCTGCACCTTTCCTAAGGTACTCCTAAGACTTGATTTTTCTTCTTTAAATACTCTCTCCGTCTCAATTTGTGTAGCACCGTTTCGACTTGACCCAAAATATAAAAAAGAAAGGTAATAAACTTTTGAAATTTGTGGTCTAAAACAAACCTTGGACATTTGTGTGGAAGTTGTTTCTAGTTACAAAAAGATGACATTCTTTTTGAGATAGACTAAAAGAAAAAGGGTGCCACGTCAATTGGGACAACGGGAGTTCATTGTTTGATGATTATGATCTACCTCAGTTGAATATCACTAAGTCACACAAGGAAAATCTCTAGCTTGTAATATTCAAAGAATCAATTGAAAATTTGTCAAACCTTGAAGCAAATATAGAAGGAAGCATTCCGATTTCGCTCATCCCAAGAAGTTGGAAGGCATCACTACTCATTTCAGCTTCAAACAACCCCATATTAGACATTGCAGCTGCAGCCTGAATCCACCATTTTAACCATAAACCCCCAATAAGCATTCCAGCTTCTGCAAAATAACCATCACTCCACTCACTAGGATTAGAATTCAACGCTCCTGTACTGGCAAGAAGTGGAATTATGTAAGACAAAACCACCAAAACTACAGCCCCGAGCAACGCCTTTGGAAACGTTCTACTAGGATCTTCAACCTCCCCTGCTACAGTACTAGCCTTGTCCCAGTAATTCAAATTCCAAAACATGTTATTAAAGAATCCCCTCCATTCAACCTTTTTAAAATCCACAACAAACCACTTTCTTGGCCTAATCCTAGGAATCGATAGAATCCCCATTACTAAAAAGGGTAAAAGCGAAAAACTTGCAAGCAAAACAGTCGAAAAACCAACAATATGCAGTCCTCTATAATTCAAATATGTTAACGAAACTGTAATTCCTAACAAAGCCGGAATTCTTGCAATTAGATGAGTAAATATGGGTAAAGAATGCTTCAAGTAATCGAGGAAGAGTACCGGATACAGAGCATTATCCGTAACACCACTAAACCATTTCCAAAACCCTTCTTGAAAACCCCAAAAGGGGCCAAAAGCTGATGATATCCAAATGACATAACCACCATTTTGAGGGAAACTTGTGGCTAATTCAGCTGTGATTAGAGCTTCAGGTATGCTCCATAATAAAGGGAAAATCAAGAAACCAAGTAAAGGTAATAAAGGGCCACCACCTGCTTTAACTGAATCTTCAATACCAAAAGGTCCACCTGAAACATCATAGAAAATGAGAGCAATAAGAGGTAATAAAGTTAATTTTGGATTTTTCTTGTCATTTGCAGTGTTCTTGATATCATTCACCATTCCCTCATCAAGGTGAGGGAGAGAAACAAAAAGTCAACCCACCAACATCAAGATAGTAAATCTGGAGATCCGAATTCTATGGAATGGATTTGGTGCAACTAATCATATGTAAAATAATTTTTCAATCATCTAAAATATCCCATCTTTTTTTTTTCTTGGATTGAAAACTGGACATAGTCAAACTAAGAATATGCTTGCTGCACGTGCTTCGCATAAAATGAATGGAGACTTGACTTGTGCACACGTATTAGACTATTGTACTTGCTCCCTCCGTTTCGTTAAAAAAAAAAAAAGGACTTAAATTTAGTATGAAGTTTAAAAAAATAAAAAAAAATTAATTTTGTAATTTTAAATTAAAGTTATGTTAAATATATTTTAAAAAAATTAATGGCTTTAAAAACTAAAATGCTGTTAAAAAGGAAAGGAGAGTCCTTTTCTTATATAAAGCCAAAATTTCGTTCTTGATTTTTTAATTTTTAGATATATTTCCTTCAACCATTAATTGTAAGTATCTCCTTGACAATTGTGCACAATGTCTGGTTGTAAACAATTCCATTAGTATAGATCCCTTAGATGATTTCTTCATCCATGTCCACAAAGACTAGTGAATGATCATGCATTTCAAAAAAACTAGAACAATATACGTAACACTACATAAATTGGACAACGTCTAAAAATTTATCAAATACTTCTACAACTAATTAATAATAACCGGTTCGATCTAAGATTTAAAAAACTGTAGTTTCAACTATCTTTCCTAGCCTCCTCTGATGTTTCGCCTCCTCCAATTTAGCTTAGCCGATAAACCAACTGCAAAATAGTCGAGAAAAAACAAACCAAGGTAAATTAGCAACCAAGTATAGGTAAATATGGTTTGTTTTTACCCCTCACACAAACAATGAAAAGAAAAAAGTTGGGAGGAAATTGAATACCTCATCATCTCAACGTCTTTTTTCTGCAAAGACAGACAACATTCTCCTCGTGTGGTCCTTTATATGCATGGATTTGAAAAGTTTCAATCGGTGTACGCAAAGTCAGGTTACTAACTTTAACAGTCATGAAAAATTCACGACATTCAGCCAAAATAAAGTTCACTGTTTCAACATAGTTAACTGTGTACTTGTAAACCTGCAAGGCATAGAGAAAATATTGTAACGTCATTGAGGGTTTGAGGAATAGTATTCACATAAAGCGAAGAGGAACAGAGTCATACATTGGTTTCGTTATTGTTGTAATCCTGAATAGCATGGTTAGCCAGTTCCATCAGCAAGTCAGTTTCTTTCTCAAAATCCAGATATGGTACGTACATAGCTGCCTTAGCATCACCAGGATAAATGTCGATGTCGAAACCCTGTCAAATAAGCCAATAAGTCATGAACTGTCAATATCCAAGCTGTAACAAAAGGAGAGGTCTAATTGAATTGTACATGATGAACTGTCCAGATTTTATATTATAGACAGTAAGTTAAAGCAAGTGAAAGCGAAAAAAGTTGATATTCAATCCGGTAAAGAAATCCAACGCTCTTCTAGTATTTGGTCCATTAGCAGAGGCTAAGAATTGTTACTCTAACCTACATTATGGGTAAAAGTGCCCCTAGACAGACCTGAGTTGGCTAAAAGGCTACTCAAAGCATTTAAATTGGTGTAGTTTGTTCTGAATTAGGTCAGGTCAGACAAGCATGGGACATCTATAATGTCTGCGGAAGAGAAAGAGTTGTAAAGAACAAACAGAGAACAAGTAACAATGGGAATTCGGATTGTGAGAATTTCATATATTGCAACAACAAACCCAGTGAAATCCCACAATCCCGGATAGAGTGTACGCCTCAGCAATTCCTCTCTGAGGTAGAGATACATAAGTGAAATACAGGGATTTAGATTATGAAATATTCAAGTATAAGTCCAATCACTCAATTTTATTTCTCTTGGTCCTATCATAATCACAACATCATGCTAGCCCCAAATAAACACCCAACGAAAAAGGGGGAAAACAACTACCATGAAATTCAACCCCAATTAAACAACTTATGGAGCAATAATTCGGATAAGTAAAGGGAGACAAACATCGGATTCGAGAATCTGACGGAAGTATCTTCCATAAATTTTGCGAAACAAATCACGATTATCCTTTGAAGCGGTTTTGGGGATAAAATCGTCGTCATTCCACAGATTCTCATTCGCCAAGTATTTTTGTGGTAACTCCCTCTTCCATGGATCTTCTTCTTCTTCTGCACAAATTGGCTTCTTCGATTCAGCGCCGCCCATCTCCGTGTCCATGGAGCTCTCAACTAAAACAAGGTTTATGGGTTTGAGGGCACAAATATAAATTTTCCTCCCTATATTTTCCTATTGCATCCCATGTCAATTAGGACACCATTTTAAAAAAAAATAATGTACATATTTTATTTTTATATACGCTTATAATATACTAGATACAATGAGCTTGTGCAATCACGGGACAATAATTGTTACTTTATTTGTCTATTTATATGTGTGATTTATAAATCTTAACGTAATTTTTAAATAATATATGTTACTTTTTTGTTTCAATTTATGTAGTACATGTGAAATTTTGAAAGTTAATCACATTTTTCTAAATTATCAATGTTAATTTAAATTTGAGATTGTTTGAGTTTTAAATTAAAAAATATTTTTAGGGAAAGTGAAGCGAAAGACTTATTAGAGAAGTACTTTTAGATACTTGCAAAGAGAAGTGAAAAGTTTGTTAGGGAAAAGGCACTACACACACTTGTTGTTTAATGAAGAGAACCATTGTTGCTCCCCAATATACACGCAAGTGTACGTGATCGCGCAAGTAATATAAATTCTTAAAGAAACGAGTTATCGTTCCCAAGAGACTTATGATCAACTTATATTCTCTTAATTCTACAACTAAAAGTAAAAAGTAACATTTTCAAGAGTTGATGATTTATTGTTTATCTACTAATAATTATGTACTAATTAAACGTAACTAATTATGAACAACTTTGATATAATGTTTCAAGCAAGTTAAAAGCAATTCCAGGGCTGCAGCATATACTGAATATCATGTATCACATTATTGGCTTAGAATTAATTTAAGTTGTCAAGTTACTGGTTTATAGGGTTGATGGTATGATCCGAGTTATACACCTCTCGTCGCCTATCGCAGTTAGCTATCTAACTACATCGTTGAGCGGGGATAAATAGACTAACTGGCGAGCATTAAGATTTCATCATATTTCATAACCAAGCAAGGTGTTCGTCTGGGCGTCACTCCTGAACACTAATCACCTCAATTTAATGGGTGGATCGAGCTCTCTATATTTTCTGGTCTATCAAATCTCTCCTCTCTCGATTTTAAGATTAGACACTAAATTTATCTTATGGTGCGCAAGCATAAAATACTAAAACAAGAATATAGAAGTAACTTATAATGACAACCAAGATTTAATTCAACAAGCCTTAAATAATCAACAATCAATTTGTAGCTACAGCCCCAGAACTAGGGTGTTTAGCCACTCATGCTATTTGAAAACAAGAAAATACAATAGTTCATGCAATTTCCAAAAAATAAAAGAGTTAAAGGATCAAAACCTATTACACACTTGAATTCTTGCTCTTGCACACTAAATCAAACTTATTCCCCTAATTATGGAGCCCTAAGGATCTATTTATAATAGTAGGAAAAGTTGGGAACAAATCCTACTCCAATTGGGAATCCTATTTAATGTTAAAAACTTGGAAAAGTCGGCAAAAGAGGGACGTGTCGCGCCTCCTATCATGCCTACAACTCGCCTCTGAAGTTTCCTCCTTGGCGCGTCGCGCCTCTCAGCGCGCCACAAACTCCTCTCTGACATACCACCAGTGGCACGCCGTGCCAACCAGTGCGCTAGCCACTGGTGGTTTTTGCCTTGGCCATTTTCTTGCACATCTTTGCTCCGTCTTTCTTTGTTACAACTCCACTTCCTTTAAGAGTTCCTGAAACAACTAATCATGTGTGTAAGTGTACAATCATCACAAGTATAACAAAAATCAAGCTAATATACTCAAGATTATTCCTCAATTGAAGCACTTTATGGGCAATTATTGACAACTTAGGCATATAAATATGCCTAAGATCAACCATCAAATTAGATAAAGCAGTATATGAAGGTTAAATTTCAGATTAGTTCTCGTCTTTATAAATTTCTATAATTGACCCTAATTACCTAAAGCAAGTTCCACTCTTTGTAAATTTTGAAATTTGATCCCAAGTTGCTCTAATTCATATGTTTTTAAATACTTTAAGTTGCAATTAATAGTATTCCTAACGTAATTTTCAAATAATATATGTTACCCCGTCTCAACTATACAGTATGCGTGAAATTTCGAGAGTTAACCAAATTTATAATATTTTAAATTTATTTTTAGTACTATTTAAAAAGGAAAATATTAAAATAAAAATAAATTCTAAAAAATAAAATAATAAGGGCAAACCGGTCATTTGGCCAGCCAACAACACAAATTTATAAATGCATTTGTAAGTACAGGTGGACCAGCTTTGTGATAAAAAGAAACTTAGTTCCTGTGATTAATAGTATTCTTAACGTAATTTTTAAATAATATATGTTATATAAGATAATAAGATAATATATTTTCAGAAGACCCTATATAAATATATGGTCCTACTAATATCATAAATTAATAATTCTTAAAAATTACAAATATATCTAAGTCAATTTAGTGAAATATGATTCTATTGTGTTCTGTTTTTTTCCTTAAAATCCAAATCTAGTTGAAGCTCATCTCTAACTTTTCTTATTGCATCCAAGAGTTATGTTATTGTCTTTTTGAACTGCACCATAAAATTGTGAAGAGTTCTAGATGCGATAAGTGATTCCTTACCAATAACTGGTTCCAAAGATATAGTAGCATCTTCAACTTCATCATCAACATTATTTTTTCCGATGGTATCCACAATTTCTTTTAAGCTCTAGACCTCTGAACATGTATCACTTTCACCCGAATAATCCAACAGGTTATTGACATCAATTTTATTGTGGTAACCGAGATCATTAATCATGACCTCAAGTTCATGAATGATGTTTTCACAAGTGGGTTCATTCAAATTCTTTGAGATCAAATTCCCCAAACGAATTACAGTGTCAAAAACAATTAGCTATTGTCTCTTGCTGAACATTTGTTGTCAAAGCAGGAATTGCAAAATTGATAGCATCCAAAACATTAATCTTTGTTGGATCAGTTTGTCCCACTTTATAGCTTTCTAATATTCTATGATAAAATCTGTTACGATAATACATCTTGAAAGCTCTTATTATCCCAGTATCACAATGTTGAATTTTAGATGTCATGTTGGGTGGAAAGAAAAATAATTCAACATTTTGTAGTCCTTCAATATTTCTATTATGGGCTGAACAATTATCTACCATAAGCAAAACTCGTTTACCATGCATTTTGTGGTCAAACCAACGAATATATTCATCAAAAAGCACACTTGTCATCCATGTCTTTTGTTTGCACGATAGTGACAATTCAGTAAATATGATACATAAATTAGTAAGATACAATGATTTTGATGTATTCGTTGTACTTTATGTATAATTTTTTTTATGTGAAATCAATAAATATAATACATAAATTAGTAAAAAATAATTATTTTGATATAATCAAAATTAACCTTCGTTAAATCTCAAACCATTCTTTAAATTAATAAATATTAATTTATCGATTAAATAATATCTCTATAAATTAATAAAATTCCATGGTCCCACCTATATTAATTTATAGAAGTTTTACTGTAGGTGGACCAACTTTGTGATAAAAAGAAACTTAGTTCCTATGATTAATAGTATTCTTAATGTAATTTTCAAATAATATATGTTACCCCATTTGTTTCAATTTATGTGGTACATGTAAAATTTTGAGAGTGAATATGTTTTTCAAATATTGTAAGTTGTTAATTATTAGTATGATTTATGGTATTTTAATGTAATTTTCAAATAATATATGTTACTCCTGTCGTCCCAATTATACAATATGCGTGAAATTTCGAGAGTTAACCAAATTTGTAATATTTTTAGTACTATTTTAATATTAAAATATTAAAATATTAAAATAAAAATAAATTTAAAAAATAAAATATATATATATATATATATAAGTAGGAATTAGAGGAGACACAATTTTATAATGCATTTGTAAGAAGGTGGGCCAGCTTTGTGATAAAAAGGAACTAAAGTAGGTGGGCCAGCTTTGAGATAAAAAGAAACTTAGTTCCTCTCTTTGTAAATTGAGAAACTTGACCTCAAGGTCCTCTAATTCTCACTTATTAATAGTACTAGATAATGTTGCCCGTGCTATGCACGGGCCCAATAATATAAATGGTATGTTTTGGGGCTAATAACCGAGTTTTTGAAGCGATTGTTTGCGTTGATAAATGAATAAGTTTTTTTATCACAAACATGTACTTTCTTTGACGCTATTTAAGACATAATAAGACTACCCACATACAACATTTTTGAAATATTTTATGTTGTTAATTATCATGATTTATAGTATTTTTACGATAGATTCACTTCAAGAATCAGTGGAATTTTTTGTATTTTTTTCAAAACATATTTTATATTGTCAATTATC
>JAJOOD010072249.1:0-25242 GCA_029582525.1 Solanum tacnaense
TCCACCCTTACCCCCAACCCCTACCCACCCACCCCCCCACGCCCTACCAGCCCCCCCCACCCCAAAAAAATTTAAGTTTGTTTTTAAAAAATATTTTTAACTTTAAAATTTCAATTTTTCATCCCTACCCTTGACCCCCCCTCCCACTCCCACCCACCCCCTACCAGCCCCCGCATCCCCAAAAAAAAAATTTAAGTTTGTTTTTAAAAAATATTTTTAACTTCAAAATTTCAATTTTTCACCCCTACCCTCACCCCCACCCCCCCAAAAAAAAAATAAGTTTATTTTTAAAAAATATTTTCAATTTCAACAATTATTTTCTACTCTAGTAAAAATAAAAAAAAAATTTCAAAAAAGTTTTTCATTCATAAATCAAACACTAAAATTTTTTCCGGAAAATATTTTCTTCTCACCAACCAAACATGAGAAAATAAGTCAAAAATCAACTTATTTTCCAAGAAAACATTT
Source organism: Solanum tacnaense (assembly GCA_029582525.1). Taxonomy (NCBI): domain Eukaryota; kingdom Viridiplantae; phylum Streptophyta; class Magnoliopsida; order Solanales; family Solanaceae; genus Solanum; species Solanum tacnaense. Next base: position 469 of record JAJOOD010072249.1, read on the forward strand.
TCCTTCATACCAAACACACCCTAATATATTTACAAAACTATCCTTCCCCTTTCATAAAAATTTGCGACTTTAATGAAAAGTTGTGACTTTTATGAAAAGTTGCGACTTATATGAGCAGTTGCGACTTTTATGAAAAGTTGTAACTTCTATGTAGAGTTGCGACTTTTATGAAAAGTTGTGTCTTTTATAAAAGGTTATGACCTTTCCAAAGGGTTGTGACTTTTCCAAAGAGTTGTGACCTTTCCGATAAGGCACGATAAACATTTGTTCACACTACCCTTTGTTGTCTAGCTATAAATAGAGTGATTTCCTCTCATTTTAAAACAATGAAAATTTTGAACTTCTTCTTCTTAACCTGCACAATTAAATATTCGTGTACAATTTTTTCCTTTTTGTTTCATCCTATTATTACAGATCCTGGTATATTTTTTTACAGTCATTAATTTATGCTTATGCTATTAATTATTGTTTTTGAGTACATGTTTTAAACTTGTGTTTATGTTTCTGCAAAGTTATTGTTATAAGTATTTGTTAGTACAGATTAAACAACACATGTTAATTGAGTATTCATGCAAGTTCTCTCTACTGATCATGAAATTGTTGAAGGTACAGTAAAAAAATTCCTTAAAAATCTATACTATTATTTGTCATTATCACATAACTCAAGAACATCTGATGAATGAATTATTCAGGAAATAATAAATTAATGGTTATTTAATCATCATTAAAAGGAAAAAAAAAGAGAGAATAAAATAAGAATATATATACACAAAGGCGTTTCGTAAGAACAAGAACACATTTAAGTTGCATAGATTTTACAATTGTGATATATGTCTCAGGAAAAAATTCAAAAAATTGTTAACATATTCAAAAAAGAAATTACTTACATTATTAATGTTTGTTATATGTAATCTTATATGTAAGATAATATAGTGTTTTAGTTTTAATGACTCATATGTTTTAAGTATTATTTTATAAATTCACTAATTTTACTAGTCATAAATAATGGAAGATTATAGGATCACCTCAACTGCATGTCAAATAACTTCAACATCATACACGTAACTTCCCGAGCAGCTTCCCCTTGCATTAACATTTGCTCTCTCCCTCTCATTTTATGTGGCACTGTTTAACTTGACACGATATATATATATATATATATATATATATATTAAAAGACTTTTAAACTTGTGATCTAAAACAATCCTTAGATATTTGTGTGTTTGTAAATAATTTCATTAAGGATAACAGTGAATTTTAAGTGAAATTGTTTCTAGGGTAAAAACTCAAATATGCCATCGAACTTTGAGAAAGGTCATATATGTCATTCGTTAAAAAATTGGCTCATCTATGCCATTTTCATTTGAGAAAAACCTCATTCATGCCATTATTTATTAACTGAAATAGCATAGATGAGACAAACTTTTAACGGATGTCATAAATGAGTCTTTTCTCAAAGTTCGATGACATATTTGAACCTTTTCTCTTCTATAGAAATAATTTAATTGATGACATGACTGAATCATAATTGACCACGTGTATAAAATGATTTTACAAAACCAAAATTATTTTTAGTTAACAACTAATGGTATGGATGAGTTTTTTCTCAAAATGACATCAACGAAAATGACATAAATGAACCAAACTTTTAACGGATGATATAAATGAGTCTTTTCTCAAATTTCAATAGCATATTTGAGTCTTTTCCCTTGTTTCTAATTATAGTAAGATGACATTATTTTTTGGAACAGACTAAAAAAAAGGGTGCCACATAAATTGGGACGGAGGGAGTATATATGTATATATATTGAGACAATGACATTGACACCTACATGTATACCCAACCATCCTCATTCCAAGATTCCATCTCCATGTTGGGTATGCTTGCTTTGTTTGGTTTTGCAACTTGCAAGCAAGTTAATACGAAAATTTTTATGGTGGTAGAGGCATAAATATGATTTTGGTAGGTAAGAAATTACTTTTTGATAAAGAAAATATGGGGACCCTACCTTTCTCATCTTATGTTCTATCTTTCTTCTCTCCTTTAGCTCCTCACCCCTCATCTTCATCATTTTTTTTCTCATTTCTTTTTTAAAAAATTCTTTATTTTATCTTATATTTTATATTATAAAAAATATAAAAGGGAAAGGAATAGAGCTCATGAGTAAAAAAAACTGATTTGAAAAATTTACCAATAGAGGTTTTTTTTTTTTTTTTTAAAAAAGTGAAGGGAAAAAAATGGAGGATGGAGATTTTTTTTTTTAAAAAAAAAAGTGAAAGGAAAGGTATTATAGTAATTCTTCACATACCAAGTTATATTTGTGCCTAGAGGTGTTCATGGTTCGATTTGGATTGATTATTGGCTAAAATCAAAACCAGATCAATTTAGTCGGTTTCTAAATTCTAAAACCAAATGAAAAAAATAATTGTCGGTTTGGTTCGATTTTTTTTGTTTTTTTGGTTTGGAAGTAATAATTTTTTTGAAGACATATATATAAACGCAGACACCTAGTACATGAACAATACACATGAAAGTTACTGTGGATTCAATCAAGCAATACTAGAATTATTATAATTACACGTTCAATTTGGTTATTTTTACAGTTTTAAAACCAAACCAAACCAAATAGTGTTGATTTTCAAAATTTAAAACCTAACCAAACAAAATATAATTTTTTTAATCGATTTGGTTCGGATTATGGTTTGATTTGATTTTTTAACGATAACCCGGAACAACCCTACAAGTTGTGCCTCTACCACCATAAAGTTTTATACTACTGACCAGTTCTAAACTGAAACCGTCTAAGTAAACTAAAGATTACTAGTCATAGCTGCCCTTTTCCAATGTCCAAGTCATAGAAACTGACCTCTTCTACTTATTTGTAACTGAGCTAGCTCTCAACTTTCAACATGACTTAGCCAAAATATGGGAAGTCCTTTTAGTAGCCTCTAGATAGTCATCCAATGAATACAAAAACTTCTTTGGGTATTGGGAGAATGAGTACAAATCAATTTTGTCAGTATGTTCATTTAGTCATTTATTGATTTGGTCAAAACTGAGGAGGCTTTACTAGCTTGTGGTCTAACAAGTGTGAAAAGTCCTCTTTCTTTAATAATCAAACTAGTATATTTTAAACCATTTGTAATTCTTTGAAAACTTTGACTTTTCTTTCTGCAGTTACGAGGTTTGGTCTCATTTAATTGTAGAAAAGTTATAGTTAAGATACCTTTAAACAAATCTCTGAATGGTGGTTATAAATCTTGCACAAGCACAACTGCTTCTTGCCCAACACTCATATTACTTTCTACAAGAGTTTTTCAAATGCATAATCCAAGATGCAAATTCCTAATTATTTTCATTCAACTTGTTTCCATCATTAGCTTTTGCCACTATGTAATTGGAATAAGAGGTGAAGATAATAACACTAGTGCTGTAAAGGTGGATGTGGGCATAATTCTTGATCTGGAAACAGATGTGGGAAAAGTAATGCACATATCTATCTTACTAGCTCTTGCAGATTATCATGCCAACACTAGTCACGGTGCCATAAGGATAGTTCCTCATATCAGGGATTCAAAGAAAGATGATGTTGAAGCAGCATCAGCTGGTAAAATTCAGCTCTAAGCTTTACTTATGTTAAACTAGGATTATTTTTCTCTCTTTGCTTCAAAAGATTCACTTTTTCTCTAAGATATTACTTTTCCTATTTTGAAAAAGAGATGTTCAGACAATTTCTTATAGTCTGATTGTGTATGTGCAGCCATATACTTGCTAAAGGATGTCCAAGTGCAAGCTATCTTTGGGCCACAAATGTCTACACAAACTGATTTTGTGATCGACTTGGGGAACAGAGTTAGAGTTCCTATAATATCTCCAGCAACTAGTCCTTCACTTTCAGTCAAGGAAAATCCCTTCTTCATCAGAGGCGCACTTCCTTCTTCCAGTCAGACTAAAGCCATTGCAGCAATTGTTAAAAACTATAATTGGAGGGAGGTTGTAGTAATCTATGAGGAAAGCCCCTATGGAACCGGGATACTTCCATATTTGACTGATGCCTTGCTGGAAATCAATACTTTAGTCTCCTATAGAAGTGGTATTTCTCCTTCAGCCAATGATGATCAAATCCTCAGGGAGCTATACAAGTTGAAGACAATGCAGACCAGGGTGTTCATTGTGCACTTGCAAGAACATCTTGCCTCCCGCCTTTTCCTCAAGGCCAAAGAAACCGGGATGATGAACAGTGGATATGCATGGATCATCACAGATGTGCTAACGAGTCTTCTGGACCTGGTAGATACTTCAGTAATTGAGTCATCAATGCAAGGTGTTCTGGGTGTAAAATCTTATGTTCCAAGACCAAATGCGCTTGACATGTTCACCAAGAGATGGAGAAAGAGATTTCGTCAAGAATATCCAGACATGGACCAAGTAGAACTCAATGTTTTTGGGCTATGGGCATATGATAGCATCACCTTATTAGCAGAAGCAGTAGAGAAAGTGGGCACTACTGCTATCCCAAAATTAAAGAAACCAGACACTAGAGAGAACTTAACAGACCTAGATGCACTTAGAACCTCAGAAGTGGGATCTCTGCTCATTGACTCTATGCAAAACACAGAGCTAAAACCAGGACTAAGTGGTGATTTCCGTATCATTGATAGAGAACTGCAGCCATCCCCATATCAGATTGTGAATATAATTGGGAAAGGAGAGAAAAGCGTTGGATTCTGGACAGAGAAGGATGGCATTTTGCATAAACTGAAGATGAATGGTAAAATAGCTAAAACTAATAATAAGCAACTAGGGGTCATCATTTGGCCTGGTGAATCTACTATTGTTCCGAGAGGCTGGGAAATACCCACAAGTGGGAAGAAGTTAAGGGTTGGAGTTCCTGACGGGCTGGAGCAATTCATTAAAGTGGAAACAAATCCAAAGACACAAGAAGTAATTACAACTGGTTTAGGTCCAGATGTCTTCAAAGAAGTCATCCTATCTTTGCCATATGCTGTCCCCTACGAATTTATTCCATTTCCAATAGCACATAGCCCTACTTCTAAAAACTATGATGATCTTGTTCAGAAGATCACTTCTAAGGTAAAATTAACCTCTTCAGCTGAATAACTCACATGCTCCCTTTTTGGACTCCTTATCTATGTTCTGCTTTAGCGACCAACAATAAATACTGAAATAATCAATGTTTGCTTGAACCAGGAATATGATGCAGTTGTAGGTGATGTTACCATTTTAGCAAGCCGATCTGAGTATGTAGATTTCACATTACCTTTTTCAGAGTCGAGTATTTCTGCAGTTGTGCCTGTAAGGAATGATGATAGGAAGAACGCTTGGATCTTCTTGAAACCTTTAAAGGCCGAGCTGTGGATAGCAACCGGAGCATTCTTCGTCTTCATTGGTTTTGTGGTTTGGGCACTCGAACATCGTGTAAACAAAGATTTTCGAGGACCCAAACGCAAGCAAGTAGGGATGATATTTTGGTTTTCCTTCTCAACTCTCGTTTTTGCTCATAGTAAGTCTCTAACTCAAATCAAATTATAGACCAAAAGTTTAAGATTTCTCCTTGTTTCTCAACAAATCCTATATATGACTGGTTGTTGCAGAAGAGAAGATAACAAGTAACTTATCAAGATTTGTGCTGATTGTGTGGGTTTTTGTGGTTCTGGTGCTGACATCAAGCTATACAGCCAGCTTAACATCTATGTTAACAGTGCAACAGCTTCAACCTACTATAACAGACCTCAATGATCTCATCAAGAATGGAGAATATGTAGGGTACCAAAAAGGTTCCTTTGTCAAAGACGTCTTGACACGCATGAAATTTGACAGCTCCAAATTTAGGAGTTACAGCACATTGGAAGAGTATAATGATGCACTCTCAAGAGGTAGTAAAAATGGAGGTGTTGGTGCAATTGTTGATGAACTACCTTATCTCAGACTCTTGCTGAACAAATACTGCAGAAAATATATTATGGTTGGTCCGACATACAAGGCTGCCGGCTTTGGATTTGTAAGATTGTTGTACTTAACTGATGTTTCAGAAAGTGTTAACATTTATTTAGAGTGGTTAGTGGTTTACTCAATGATCTAATCTTTAATTTTCCCACAACTTCTTGCAGGCATTTCCAAAAGGATCTCCTTTGGTACCTGACGTCTCAAGAGCAGTCTTGAAGGTGATAGAGGGAGAGACTATGAATAACATAATTCAGAAATGGTTTGGGAATGAAACAGATTGTCCAAAGCAAGATGGAATGGCTACAGAATCTAGCCTCACGCTTGATAGTTTTAAGGGACTTTTCCTCATAGCTGGTGTATCAGCAGGCTCCTCTCTTCTCCTATTCTTCGTCATCTTCCTTTATCAGAATAGAGAAATCTTAGTCACTGATGATTCAATAGGAAAAAAGCTTTGTGCAATAGCAAAAGTCTTTGATTTAAAGAGAGACGACTCTAATTCTATGTCAAAAAAGCCATCTGAAGGGAATGAAAGCCTAACGGCTACAGTGTTTGCAGAAAGTGATGCTTCTATTGAATTATCGCCCAACCTTCCTTTGCAAAGCCCAGAAATCGGAATCTCTGATGGCCTAGGAGAATCCCCTGCTTCTGAAGGGTTCTCTACAACAGAAACTGGAACCCCAGTTCATGAAACAATGTCAGGCACGATTGAAGAAAGATGACACATATAGCTGCTAACATAATTGTGACACACCTAAATAGAGCCCTACAAGAGATTGTACAGAGATATGCTAGCTTTAGGGTTAGTTAAATCAGATTACATTATTTCTTTGTCACTCTTGGCCATAATATTAGCATCAAGAGGTGGCCTCCAGGATTCCATTAGATGGATTCAACCCTTACTTTTTCTTAGTTGTTTCTTTAGCAATTTTATGTTCACTTTGTTTTTTTCATCACTACTTATGTTGTTGTTGTTGTACTTATGTTTGGAATATAATTAAACGAAGTTATATGTGTGGCATGAAAGAATTCAATACATGCATCCGTTTTCAAGAAATTCAATTGAGGTAGTTTTGTTATGTTACAATAATAGAACAAAAACAATAAAATCAACACATAAGATGCTAAATTATTTTTTGATTACATAATTCTTATATAGAATATGAAATAATGGGGGTTATATGTGAATAACCACATGAGAGATTTGTGCAATTTTTTGATAAGAAAAAGCAATCTGCAAATCCCAAATTAAATAAGAAAGAAAGATCTAGTAGTAGTGAATTTATAATGCAGGTGCTAGAACTAGCCTAGAGGATAAGAACATAGTTACAGATCATAAATAAGGAAAGGTTTTAGGATCACTACTACATGGAAGACAAACAGTAATATGTTCAGTTACACAGGGCGCATGGCGAATATAAGTATAAGATTTGCATTTTCGACACGGATCATAAAAGTATATGTGACAAATCACTAAAATTTTAATAAATAATAGAACATGAACCGATAATTTCAAAGTGTAATGGGCTCAATGGTAAGAACCTAAATATTGAACCCATCAAATCAGAATCTTATATCCCATCTGCTTCAACATATATCATAGGCAACTTCCCTAGCAGTTTCCTCTTGCACTAACAATAACAGTGTCAATGAGCCAATCAAGGGCGGGAGAGTGTTCACCCAAACCCCCTCGACAAAAAATTAAAATGTATATATAGGATATATTTTCTATGTTGATGTACATATAAATTGTGAATCCCTTAAATAACATGCAAAAGGTTAGCTCCGCAATTCAAGAAATTCAAAATACACCCCAATGTCCAAGGTTCAATTCTCAAGGACTGCATTATCTTTTACATTTTTATTTTTCGAAACTCTCAGAGTGAAAATCCTGAATCAGCATGCCACTAGAGCCAATGGTGGTGGTTGTTTCATTATTGAGTGTCCAAGGAAGTTAATACTTTTTACATTTTTATTTACAAATCCCCCATGAATGAAAATCCTAGATTGGCCCAATGGTGGGTGTTGTTTCATTATTTGGTGTCCAAGCAAGTTACTAATGACTAAGTATAAACAGGAACCATGTAAAATAAGCACCATTCCAAGGTCAACCAAATGAGTTTTTGTCACTGCGTTCGTTTTGTCAGATTTTTATTGGGTCAAATTGAGGAGGGAACTTACTAGTTAAGAATGTATGAAAAGTCCTCTCTCAATTATTCTTTGGAAACTTTATCTTTGACTTTTCTTTCTACATTGCCTTATCATAGTTTTGTAAGGTATTTACTGGTCCAAGTATATGAAGTTCCCAGATTCTGAAACCATATATCTAGAGCCACACAGTTCAGAGATTTTTAGACACATCTCTAGAAAGTGGTTAATTACTTGCACAAGCAGAATTGCTTCTTTCCCAACTCTCAGACTACTTGCTACCAGAGTTTTTCAAATGCAAAATCAAAGATACTACTGCCTAATTCTCTTCATTCAACTTGTCTCCATTATTAGCTTTTGCCACTATGTAATTCCAATAAGAGGTGAAGATGAAACTAGTGTTGTAAAGGTGGATGTGGGTATAGTTCTTGATATGGAAACAGTTGTGGCAAAAGTAATGCACATATCTATCTTACTAGCTCTTGAAGATTACCATGCCGCCGCTAGTCCCAGAGCTATTAGGATAGTCCCTCACTTGAGGGATTCCAAGAAAGATGATGTTGAAGCAGCATCTGCAGGTAAATAAATTCAGCTCCATGATTTACTTCTGTTAAGCTAGCATATCTTTTTCTCTTTTCTTCTTTTTTCCCTTTGGTTTTCTGTTCAGACAATTCCTTATAGTCTGATTGTGTATGTGCAGCCATATACTTGCTAAAGGATGTTCAAGTACAAGCCATCTTTGGGCCACAAATGTCTACACAAACTGATTTTGTGATTGACTTAGGGAACCGAGTAAAAGTCCCTATCATTTCTCCAGCAACTAGTCCTTCACTTTCAGTCAAGGAAAATCCCTTCTTCATCAGAGGAGCACTTCCTTCTTCCAGCCAGACTAAAGCCATAGCGGCAATTGTTAAAAACTATAATTGGAGGGAGGTTGTAGTAATCTATGAGGATAGCCCCTATGGAAGCGGGATGCTTCCACATTTGACAGATGCCTTGCTGGAAAACAACTGTTTAGTCTCCTATAGAAGTGGTATTTCTCCTTCAGCCAGTGATGATCAGATCTTCAGGGAGCTATACAAGTCGAATACAATGCAGACCAGGGTGTTCATCGTACACTTAGAATCATCTCTTGCCTCCCGCCTTTTCCTCAAGGCCAAAGAAGCCGGGATGATGAGCAGTGGATATGCATGGATAATCACAGATGTGCTAACAAGTCTTCTGGACCTGGTAGATCCTTCAGTAATTGAGTCATCAATGCAAGGTGTTCTGGGTGTAAAATCTTATGTTCCAAGATCAAATGAGCTTGACATGGTCACCAAGAGATGGAGAAAGAGATTTCGTCAAGTGTATCCAGATATGGATCCAGTTGAACTCAATGTTTTTGGGCTATGGGCATATGATAGCATCACCGCATTAGCAAAAGCAGCAGTGGAAATGGGCAGCACTGCTGTCCCAAAATTCAAGAAACCGGACACTAGAGAGAACTTAACGGACCTAGATGCACTTGGAACCTCAGAATTGGGATCTCTGCTCCTTGACTCTATGCAAAACACAGTGCTAAAAACAGCACTAAGTGGTGAATTCCGTCTCATCAATGGAGAATTGCATCCATCTCCATATCAAATTGTGAATATAGTTGGGACAGGACAGAGAAGCATTGGATTCTGGACACAGAAGGATGGAATTTCATATAAACTGAAGATAGATGGTAAAACAGCTAAGAGTAATAATAAGCAACTAGGAGCCATCATTTGGCCCGGTGAATCTACTATTTCTCCGAGAGGCTGGGAAATACCCACAAGCGGGAAGAAGCTAAGGGTTGGAGTTCCTGTCAAAGGAGGGCTGCAGGAATTCATTAAAGTGGAAAGAGATTCAAAAACACAAGCAGTTACTGCAACTGGTTTCTGTGCAGATGTCTTCAAAGAAGTCATCCAATCTTTGCCTTATGCTGTCCCTTACGAATTTGTTCCAGTTCCAATAACACGTAGCCCCAATTCTCCAGGATATGATGATCTTGCTTATAAGCTCTTTTTTAAGGTATTATCTAATCCTTGTTTGAATTAGCCTCTTTGGCGGAATACCTTACCCACATGCTCCCTTTGGATTTTCTTATTTTGCTTTTTCTTTGGCAAAAGCACTGAACCAACCATTGTTTACTTAAACCAGAAACATGATGCAGTTATAGGTGATGTGACCATTTCAGCGAACCGATCCAAGTATGTGGATTTCACATTACCTTTTATAGAATCGGGTATTTCTGCAGTTGTGCCAGTAAAGGATGATGACAGGAAGAGTGCTTGGATTTTCGTGAAACCTCTAAAGAGAGAGCTTTGGATGACAACTGGAGCATTCTTTGTTTTCATTGGTTTTGTTGTGTGGGTACTGGAGCATCGTGTAAACGAAGAGTTTCGAGGACCCAAATGCAAGCAAGTTGGGATGATATTATGGTTTTCCTTCTCAACTCTCGCTTTTGCTCATAGTAAGTCTCTAACTCAAAAGCAAATTATAGACGAGAACTTTAGAATTTCTCAACAAATCATATATGGCTGGTTATTGCAGGAGAGAGGGTAACAAGTAACTTAACAAGATTTGTGCTGATTGTGTGGGTTTTCGTGGTTCTGGTGCTGACATCAAGTTATACAGCCAGCTTAACATCTATGTTAACAGCACAAAAGCTTCAACCTACTGTAACAGACCTCAATGATCTCATCAAGAATGGAGAATATGTAGGGTACCAAAAAGGTTCCTTTGTCAAAGACGTCTTGACACGCATGAAATTTGACAGCACCAAATTTAGGAGTTATAGCACCTTGGAAGAGTATAATGATGCACTCTCAAGGGGTAGTAAAAATGGAGGTGTAGGTGCAATTGTTGATGAACTACCTTATCTCAGACTCTTCCTCAATAAATACTGCAGGAAGTATACTATGGTTGGTCCGACTTACAAGACTGCTGGTTTTGGATTTGTAAGATTCTCTCTGCGCCTGGAAATGTTCCATAATTGAAATTATACTATCCACGGTAGTTCACTCAATCTAATCTTTTATTATCACACAACTTCTTACAGGCATTTCCAAAAGGATCACCTTTGGTACCAGATGTATCAAGAGCAGTCTTGAAGGTGATGGAGGGAGATATGAATAACATAATTCAGAAATGGTTTGGGAATGAAACAGATTGTCCACAGAAAGATATAATGGATATAACATCTGATAGCCTCGCGCTAGACAGTTTTAAGGGACTTTTCCTCATAGCTGGTGTATCAGCAGGTTCTGCTCTTCTCCTATTCTTCCTCAACTTTCTTTATCAAAATAGAGAAATCTTAGCCACTGATGATTCAATATGGAAAAAGTTTTCTGCAATAGCAAAAGTTTTTGGTGAAGAGAAAGACAACTCTAATGTTAAGTCAGAAAATCCATTTGAAGGCAATGTTAGACAAACGGCTACACTGTTCGCAGCAAGTGAAACTTTCCCTGAAGTATTGCCCAACCTTCCTTTTCAAAGCCTAGACATCAGAATTTCTGACTGCCTAGGAGCATCCCCTGCACCTGAAGTGTTGTTCTCTACAACAGAACCTGGAACTCCAGTTCATGAAAACTGAAGAGAGATTGAATAGAGCCCTACAAGAGTTTGTACAGAGATGAGCTAACTTTACAGTTAGTTTGACCAGAAGACATTAAAACCGTCTCTCTTGGCCATAATATTTGTATGGCATAGTACTTAAATATGCATTTAACTTGGTCACATTTCACATTTATGCTCTCCAATTTTGGGTATGCACAAGTAAACACTTAATTGTATAAAGTTGAACAAGTAGACACATGAGTCCTACGTGGCATTATCCACATAGGACCACCATGTATGACGCAAATTGCCATGTAAGATGCCACATAAGACGTTTGCGTTATTTGTTCAACTTTTTACAAGTTTAAGTGTCTATTTGTGTACCCCAAAGTTGGAGGACATAAATGTGAGTTGAGGCAAGTTAAAGAGCATATCTATGTTTCATCTATTTGTATCAAGAGCTGGCTCTAGAATTTAGATATGATGGGTTCAACATTTAAGTTCATAAGATTGAATTCATTGCACTTCTGAAATTATGAGTTAAGTATCTGGAGCTGACGGAACCGTCAGAATCATTGAAATTCTACTAGCCTTCCACTTATATTAACGTTCCGTGTTGAAATTACTGTATTTGCTTTATATACTTGACTTTTTATAAAAAGTATATGGGAAACAGTTTCTCACACCACCCTCTCCCGACCTCACCCCAGTGGGGTTACACTGGTTATGTTATTATTAAGTCGAAATTAGTGGTTCACAAGTTGAACCCAAGTAAATAAGGAAGCATTTGCCTCTATTTTCCTAAAGGTTTTTTGCAGGTGGCAAATGAAAGATTTCAAAGGAATAGGAACAACCATACAAACATTTCTGCAGCTATGACAGGCATTATGTTTAGTTTTGAGATAAAATAAACCACACACAATGTCGATTACAAAGAGGAAATTAAAGATAGTAGACCACAAAACATGAAACAAGAGAGGATCATTTAGGTTAAACTCTAACTGCCAAATATATATACATATACAAACCAAGAGAAAATTGTTGCACCTTGAATAAGCATTTAAAGGATCAGATTGTGTTATTTTAAAATTGTGGAAGAAAGAAAAAAAAAATGTACCGTATTTCAGAAGAGAAACATTATTATCTCCTCTTATCTGTAGTGAAATATGTGGCTGTCCTGTGCCCTCAGCACAACTGTTATTCCATTGTTTGCATCTAATTCTGGATTCTCTGCTTTCCGCACCTAACAATGTGTATTACTCCTCCGTCCCTATTTACTCATCAAATACTCATTCTTTCCTTTTTTACTTTTTCAATTTTGATTTTTTTACTTGTCTTTTTATACTTGTTATTTTTTGACAAATCAAGAAAAGATAATATTTTTTATCTATTATATCCACAATTTAGTTAGATAGTTAATGTTTTTGAAAAAGTAGAACTAAATCAATTTTAAAATTCTATCAATTAATAGGGGTACGATAGTAAACTCATTAGATTAATTATAATTTTCTTAATAAGTGTCAAATAAAAAATGGACAAGTAAATAGAGACAGGGAGAGTACTTCCTAATTTGATTTGCTTTTTTACTTGCCATTTTTAATAAATCAAAAAAGGACCCCTATATTTTTTTTTAACATTGAGTTAATGTTTTGAAAATGTAGTGAGTAAATATGTTTAAGACTCTATCTATTAATAAGGATAAAATAGTAAACTTATTATACTAATCTTTGTTTTTTTTAATAGGTATGTCAAGTCAAATTTGACAAGTAAAACAGAACGGAGGAAGTATTACACTCTTTTTTTTCTTTTTCATTGGTTTTTTCTTGTAATATCTATTATTAGACCAAATAGGCATTATTTCGATGACTAAGGTAAATACTTTTCTTCTTTTTAATATATGACTACTTATGAAACTTAATTTTTTATTGCTCTAAATATTGCGGGGCAAGAATTATATTTCATGGGGTGTATGGAAAAATTTCAATAATTCACGTGATATAAATTAGATAAAATATTACCGTTTAATTAATAATTATTCGATCAAATCCGTATTCAGACTTTTAGCTTCACCTCATCAAGTGGGACTGGAAGTGTTATGGAAAAAGATGGGAACAAGTGGGAATCCAATATATTTATTGAATATTTCTTCACATGCATGCAGTTAGTACAGATTTTTATTTTGGACAGCGTAAACCAATACAACGGTAACAGACTAGCAGCGTTGTTTTGGTCCAACATTATATTTCATGGAAAGTGTTGTATCACAAAAATTATATTAATAAATAATTTATTTTATTTTCAAAATTACAAATTTCATTTTTATTATAGCTTTGGAAGATAGATTCTAAATACATTATTATTGAGTTGAATATAAATATTACATTGTTTTAATTTCAAATTTAGTTTACACATGCGTAAAATTATATAAAAGTGTATTTAAATATATAAAGTTCTCATGATAGATATAAGAAACTCCTATATGCAAACATGAATTTACGTGAAATCTTATAAATGAATGATCATATACTCACTTAATGAGGCTCCATCATTTGCCTAAAAGAGAAAACAAAGATAAACATCATATTGCCTTATGCAGTTATGATGTTCTCGATAAAAAATAAATTATTCATGTATAAATTCTTGTATAACTTATATGATGCTTGACATATAGATAGAAAATAAGTTATTCATGTATAAAATAAATACAATGTTGGATTGACTTATGCAGATTTCTGCATAACTAATATATACACAAGTTATGAGAAAATTTATATATTGTTTTATATAAGTATTAGTGTCTTGCAGTCTATAGCGTAGCTACATTGTTGTCAGGGTGTCCAATTGGAGTATTGGACACTCCTCATCGAAAAAATATATTGTATATACAAGTAAAATGATACACGATTAAATAACATATTTTGGACACCCTTAACACAACAAGCAATTGTAGCCGAGTGGTTTAGACGCTTGTAATGAGGCAGTATGGTGTGTTTGAATCTCACTAGCAACAAATGTTTTTCCACTTTTTGAAAAGAGTTTTTGTTGTACTATTTTTGGACACATTTGTAAATTTCTAGCTCCGTCACTGCTTGCAATTTGAGAAAAAGGAAGATGTAGCAATATCTATCCACTTTTTAAGTCGTGGCTAGTGCATATAACTTTTTTTTTTATTTCACATCCGGTGTTTGAAGCCCGCTTTAAATCCTAATGGGGGATTCATTAGAATCACGCGGCTTATTCGAGCGGGGTGACCATGTTGCATGATGTATTTAATAGATCATATTTGTTAATATTAAAAAAGGGTCTCTTGAAATGTCAATATAAATTACGTGGACAACATTAAGGTGTCGACTTAAGCCTCATATATTTTCTTTTCAACATCATATTGGTAACGTACTAAGCAACTTCCTAATGCAAATGAATCAACATTGAAGCAGTATTTGTCGTTTACTTCTTGACCACGACTACTAAAAGCATAATGGAAGACGGGATGGACTTTTACCCCCAATTATGGTATGGAGTATGAACTCATATTTGTCAAGCTCTTTACTGATTCTGAAGTCTATAAATTCACTGATTCTGAAAAACTTTAGATAATATCTTTGTAAGTTGGTTCCTTGCACAAGCACAACTCTCAAAATGAGAAGTTCAAAATGCCACTTCCTAATTGTTTTGATTCAATTTGTGTCCATCATTAGCTTTTACCACCATATGATGCCAATAAAAGGTGAAGATAATAAAAATAGTGTTGCAAAAGTAGATGTGGGCATTATTCTTGATCTAGAAACAGATGTGGGAAAAGTAATGCACATATCTATCTTACTAGCACTTGATGATTACCATGCCACCGCTAGTCGCAGTGCCATTAGGATAATCCCTCACTTGAGGGATTCCAAGAAAGATGATGTTGAAGCAGCATCCGCTGGTAAATTCAGCTCCTTGAAATACTTCTCTTAACCTAGCATGCATATCTTACTTTCTTTGCTTCACGAGTCACTAAAATAAGTACTTTTGGCTTCCCAGAAGCTTGAACAAACAAGCTATCAGACATACTCTGGTAGTTAGTTATTCATGCCCAATTTGTACAATTTCTTACAGTCTGATTGTGTATGTGCAGCCATATACTTGCTAAAGGATGTCCAAGTACAAGCTATCTTTGGGGCACAAATGTCTACACAAACTGATTTTGTGATTGACTTAGGGAACAGAGTAAAAGTCCCTATCATTTCTCCAGCAACAAGTCCTTTACTTACAGTTAAGGAAAATCCCTTTTTCATCAGAGGGGCACTTCCTTCTTCCAGCCAGACTATGGCCATTGCAGCAATTGTAAAGAACTTTGATTGGAAGGAGGTTGTAGTCATCTATGAGGATAGCCCCTTTGGAACTGGGATAGTTCCACATTTGACTGATGCCTTGCTGGAAATCGGCAGTTCAGTCTCCTATAGAACTGTTATTTCTCCGTCAGCCAATGATGATCAAATCCTCAGTGAGCTATACAAGTTGAAAACAATGCAGACCAGGGTCTTCATTGTGCACTTGAGACCATTACATGCCAAACGCCTTTTCCTCAAGGCAAACAAAGCCGGGATGACGAGCGATGGATATGCATGGATCATCACAGATGTGCTAACGAGTCTTCTTGACTCGGTAGATACTTCAGTGATTGAGTCATCAATGCAAGGTGTTCTTGGTGTAAAGCCATATGTTCCACGAACAAATGAGCTTATCAATTACACCAAGAGGTGGAGGAGGAGATTCCGTCAAGAGTATCCAGACATAGACATAGTAGAACTCAATGTTTTTGGGCTATGGGCATATGATGGCATCACAGCATTAGCAAAAGCAGTAGAGAAAGTGGTTGGCACTGCCATCCCAAAATTCAAAAAAGCAGATAATAGAGAGTACTTAACGGACTTAGATGCACTTGGAACCTCAGAATTGGGATCTTTGCTCCTTCACTCTATGCAAAACACAGAGCTAAAAACAGGTCTAAGTGGTGATTTCCGCATTGTTGATGGAGAATTGCTGCCTTCCCCATATCAGATTGTGAATATAATTGGGAAAGCAGAGAGAAACATTGGATTCTGGACAGAAAAGGATGGAATTTCGTGTAAACTGAAAACCAATGGTAAAACAGCAGCTAATTGTAATGATAAGCAACTAGGAGGCATTTTTTGGCCAGGTGAATCTACTATTGCTCCAAAAGGCTGGGAAATACCCACAAGTGGCAAGAAGTTAAGGGTTGGAGTTCCTGACAAAGAAGGGCTGGAGCAATTCCTTAAAGTGGAAATAGATTCAAAAACACAGGAAGTAACTGTAACTGGTTTCTGTGCAGATGTCTTCAAAGAAGTCATCCAATCCTTGCCTTATGCTCTCCCTTACGAATTCATCCCATTTCAAATACCAGATAGCCCCACGTCTCCAGACTTTGATGATCATGCTTATAAGCTATTTTCTAAGGTAATAGAGTATCTAATCCTTGTTCGAATTAGCCTCCTTTGGCTGAATACCTTACATTACATCCATGCTCCCTCTAGATTTTCTTATTTCGCTTTTGATTTGGCAGAGGAAGATCAACCATAAGTACTGAAATGATCATTGTTTACTTTAACCAGAAATTTGATGCAATTATAGGTGACATAACCATTTCAGCAAACCGATCCAAGTATGTGGATTTCACATTACCTTTTACAGAGTCAGGTTTTTCTGCAGTTGTGCCAGTAAAGGATGATGACAGGAAGAACGCTTGGATTTTCGTGAAACCACTAAAGAGCGAACTTTGGGTAACAACAGGAGCATTCTTCATTTTCATTGGTTTTGTGGTTTGGGTGCTTGAACATCGTGTAAACAAAGAGTTTCGAGGACCTAAACGAGAGCAAGTTGGGATGATATTCTGGTTTTCCTTCTCAACTCTCGTTTTTGCTCATAGTAAGCCTCTAACTCAAAGTAAATTATATATGAAGCTTTATATTTATCCTAGCTAGTTTCTCAACAAATCATATATATGTGGT
Source organism: Solanum tacnaense (assembly GCA_029582525.1). Lineage (NCBI taxonomy): Eukaryota > Viridiplantae > Streptophyta > Magnoliopsida > Solanales > Solanaceae > Solanum > Solanum tacnaense. The sequence continues at coordinate 18,160 of JAJOOD010072249.1, forward strand.
TGGTTGTTTCAGAAGAGAGGGTAACAAGTAACTTTACAAGATTTGTGCTGATCGTGTGGGTTTTCGTGGTTCTGGTGCTGACATCGAGTTATACAGCCAGCTTAACATCTATGTTGACAGCGCAAAAGATTCAACCTACAATAACAGACCTCAATGATCTCATCAAGCGTGGAGAATATGTTGGGTACCAAAAAGGTTCCTTTGTCAGAGGTGTCTTGAAGAGCATGAAATTTGACAGCACCAAGTTCAGAAGTTATAGCACATTGGAAGAGTATAACGATGCCCTCTCAAGAGGAAGTAAAAATGGAGGTGTAGGTGCAATTGTTGATGAACTACCTTATCTCAGACTCTTCCTCAACAAATACTGCAGAAAATATATTATGGTTGGTCCGACTTACAAGACTGCTGGCTTTGGATTCGTAAGATTCTCTCTGTATCTGGAAATGTTCCATAATTGAAACTATACTATCCACGATATTTCACTCAATCTAATCTTTATTTTCCCGCAACTTCTTACAGGCATTTCCAAAAGGGTCACCGTTGGTACCTGATGTATCAAGAGCAATCTTGAAGGTGATGGAGGGAGAGTTTATGAATAACATAATACAGAAATGGTTTGGGAATGAAACAGATTGTCCACGGATAGATGGAATGTCTATAACATCTGATAGTCTCACGCTGGATAGTTTTAAGGGCCTTTTCGTTATAGCTGGTGTATCAGCAGGTTCCGCTCTTCTCATATTCTTCCTCAACTTCCTTTATCAGAATAAAGAAATCTTAGCCACTGATGATTCAATATGGAAAAAGCTTTCTGCAATAGCAAAAGCTTTTGATGAAGAGAAAGACGACTCTAATTCTGTGTCAGAAAATCCATCTGAAGGGAATGAAAGCCAAGCAACTACACTGTTTGCAGAAAGGGAAGCTTCCCCCGAAGTTTTGCCTGACCTTCCTTTGCAAAGCCTAGATATCAGAATTTCCAACAGGCTAGGAGCATCACCTACTGCTGAAGGGTTCTCTACAACAGAACCTGAAACTCCAGTTCATGAAAACATTGAAGAGAGATTGAATAGGGCAATACAAGAGATGAGCTAATAGGGTTAGTTAGACCAGATGACATTATAACTTTGTCCCTCTTTGCCAGAATTCAGAGATGATGGGTTCAAAGTTTAAGTTCTTAAGATTGAATTCATTGCATTGCTGTAATTATGAGTTCAGAATTCAATATTCGTTGAAATTCTTCTAATTTTCTAATTGTTCCGTGTGGTGTTGAAACTATTGTATTTTCCTTACATGACTTCTGATATGATTTACTTGAGCCGAAGATCTATGGGACAAGGTAGGATTAAGGCTGCTTACACGCCATCCTCCTTCTCTGCTGTTGGAAACTCACCAATTAGTCGTTCCCTTCACGTAAGAAAATCAGTTAATGTATATGTTCATGTCCACATTTATCCAATATCGATGCAGTGTTTACCATTTACTTTTCGACTTCGACTGCTAACTGCATTAATCATTCCCTGCATAACTTCTGGGAGACGGGATGGTAGGGGCTATTTCACAGTAAAAACTTAAATGTATACATTATTACTTCGTTAAATCACTTAATCAAGATAAATTGAATTGATTTGGTGTATAATCCGATGGAAGTAAGTATTTACCTCAGTGCTTGATGTGCAAACGATTTGCTGAGAACGTGTAAGATAAAAGCCACGTTATATATGCTATGCTACATAGTCTGAGACAGATGTAGCTCTTTAGTATTGGGTTCATCTGAATCCAGTATATTTTATGCGGTGCACAAATGTATGTGTAAAAATTCTCTAAAATTGAAATAAACAATAAAGACGTAATGGGTTCAATGATGTATGTCTTAAAATTCAGGATCGGTCTTTGAACATAGTGGCCTTAAATCTTAATTAGAAGATATGGAGTAAATATCTGAAAAGGTCATTCAATTTTGAGAAATTATGTTATAAAGTCATTCAACTTTGTTTTGTATTAATAAAATCACTCAACTTTGAATATTTCTTTTATAATATCACTCAATCAAAAGTACTATTTAAAACATTTTTACATGATAAAATCATTATTTTTTTAATGTATTTGCAAGAAACTTCTTAAAATATTTAAAAGTCATGAAAAAATTAAAAACAATTGACATGAATTTTGACTTTTTCAGTAAATTTGTGAAGCCAGTCGAATCTATTTTGGTTGCAGATTATTATTAGAAGGCCTGCAGATTATTATTAGACGGCAGGCAGAAGCGGACGAATCATTTAATATTTAATTAAATGAACTAATATATCAATCAAATCTCATTGCAGTCAGCTATTGAACCCATTCGAGGGAACTTATGAAAACTGATTGTAGGTATCGACTTTCTTCTCTTCCCATTTTATTTTGTTCGTATTATATTAAAATCATATCTTACACTTGATTCATTGATTCATGATTGTAATTTTTTAAATGGGGAGCAATTTTTTTGTAATTAGCAGAAAAGAAAAAAAAATATAAAAGATTGAGATTTGTGGAAGAACAATTAATTTATTTTACCATGTTAAATTGCTTTTTATGGTAAATTTGATTAAAAGTTGAGTGATTTTTTTTATACAAAACAAAGTTGAATGACTTTACAACATAATTTTTTAAAGTTGAGTAACCTTTTGAGATATTTACTCGAAGATAAGTTGAGAGACAATAACTTGTACTACTTAAGTAAATATTTACCCACACGCAAACTTACTATAATTAACTGATTTAATAAAGTAAAAATGCATTTTAATCAATCATGGTGCGTATATATAATATAATAAAATGAAGACTTATTAAAGAATTTAGCAACGGGAGAATAGAAGCATTGACTTCACTTGCTTTCTTCTTTGAAAACTTCTACTTTGTCATTTCTATCTACATCAATAATAATCGTTTGGACTCATATTAGTCAAGGTCTTTAACTTATTAAAATCTATAAAATTCACTAATTCTGAAGCTATATATCCAAAGTCACCCATTTGAGAGAGCTGTACAGAATATGGTTACTTGCACAAGCACAACTCCTTGCCCAACTCACAGATTACTTACTACCAGAGTTTTTCAAATGAAAAATCCAAGATGCCACTTCCTAATTCTATTCATTCAACTTGTGTCTATCATTAGCTTTTGCCACTATGTAATGTCAATAAGAGGTGAAGATAATAACACTAGTGCTGTAAAGGTCGATCTGGGTATAATTCTTGATATGGAAACAGATGTGGGAAAAGTAATGCACATATCTATCTTACTAGCTCTTGCGGATTATCATGCCAACACTAGTCGCGGTGCCATAAGGATAGTTCCTCATATCAGGGATTCCAAGAAAGATGATGTTGAAGCAGCATCCGCTGGTAGATTCTGATCCATGACTCCCTTCTGTTAAACTAGCATATCATTAGCTCTTTTCGTCTTTTTTTCACTATGGTTTAATTTTCCATTCAGACGATTTCTTATAGTCTAATTGTACATGTGCAGCCATATACTTGCTAAAGGATGTCCAAGTGCAAGCTATCTTTGGGCCACAAATGTCTACACAAACTGATTTTGTGATTGACTTAGGGAACAGAGTAAGAGTTCCTATAATATCTCCAGCAACTAGTCCTTCACTTTCAGTCAAGGAAAATCCCTTCTTCATCAGAGGAGCACTTCCTTCTTCCAGCCAGACTAAAGCCATTGCAGCAATTGTTAGAAACTATGGTTGGAGGCAGGTTGCAATCATCTACGAGGATAGCTCCTATGGAACTGGGATAGTTCCACATCTGATTGATGCCTTACTGGAAATCAACATTTTAGTCTCCTATAGAAGTGTTATTTCTCCTTCAGCCAATGATGATCAAATTCTCAAGGAATTATACAATTTGAATACAAAACAGACCAGGGTGTTCATCGTGCACTTGCAACCATATCTTGCCTCGCGCCTTTTCCTCAAGGCCAAAGAAGCCGGGATGATGAGCAGTGGATATGTATGGATCATCACAGATGTGCTAACGAGCCTTCTGGACTCGGTAGATCCTTCAGTAATTGAATCATCAATGCAAGGTGTTCTTGGTATAAAGCCTTATGTTCCAAGTACAACCGAGCTTAAAAATTTCACCAAGAGATGGAGAAAAAGATTTCGTCAAGAGTATCCAGATATAGACAGAGTAGAACTCAATGTTTTCGGGCTATGGGCATATGATAGCATCACTTCATTAGCAGACGCAGTAGCAAAAGTGGGAATTACTGCAACCCCAAAATTCAAAAAAGCAGACACTAGAAAGAACTTAACGGACATAGATGCACTTGGAACTTCAGAATTGGGATCTCTGCTCATTCACTCTATGCAAAACATAACGCTAAAAGCAGGTCTAAGTGGTGATTTCCGCATAGCAGATGGAGAATTGCAGCCTTCCCCATATCAGATTGTGAATATTATTGGGACAGGACAGAGAAGCATTGGATTCTGGACAGAGAAGGATAGCATTTCGTATAAACTGAAGATGAATAGTAAAACAGCTAAAACTGATAATAAGCAACTAGGGACCATCATTTGGCCCGGTGAATCTACTATTGTTCCGAAAGGCTGGGACATATCCACAAGTGGGAAGAAGCTAAGGGTTGGAGTTCCTGTCAATGGAAAGCTGGACAAAGTCATTAAAGTGGAAGGAGATTCAAAAACACAAGCACTAGTTGCAACTGGTTTGTGTTTAGATTTCTTCAACGAAATCATCCTATCTTTGCCATTTGATGTCAGTTACGAATTTATTCCATTTCTAATACCAGATAGCCGCACTTCCCCAGACTATGATCATCTTGATAACAAGGTAATACCAAATCCTTGTGTAAATTGACCTCTTTGGTCAAATACCTTACATGCTCCTTCTGGGGACTTTTTCCTCTACTTTTTACTTTTGCTCAGACTGAGGAAGACCAACCATTAATACTGCAATAATCATTGCTTGCCTTGAACAGGAATATGATGCAGTTGTAGGTGATGTGACCATTTTAGCAAGGCAATCCAAGTATGTGAACTTCGCATTACCTTTTCCAGAGTCAGGTATTTCCACAGTTGTGCCAGCTAAGGATGATGAGAGGAAGAATATTTGGATTTTCTTGAAACCTCTAAAGAGTGAGCTCTGGATAACAACTGGAGCTTTCTTTGTCTTCATTGGTTTTGTGGTTTGGGTACTCGAACATCGTGTAAACAAAGAGTTTCGAGGACCCAAACACAAGCAAGTTGGGATGATATTCTGGTTTTCTTTCTCAACTCTCGTTTTTGCTCATAGTAAGTCTCTAACTCAAAGAAAGCTTTAAGATTTCACATTGTTTCTCAACAAATCATAAGTATGGCTGGTTGTTGCAGGAGAGAGGGTAACAAGTAACTTAACAAGATTTGTGCTGACTGTGTGGGTTTTCGTGGTTCTGGTGCTGACATCAAGTTATACAGCCAGCTTATCATCTATGTTAACAGTGAAACAGCTCCAACCTGCCAATGATCTCATTAACAATGGAGGATATGTTGGGTATCAAGAAGGTTCTTTTGTCAAATACTTCTTGATGCGCATGCAATTTGACAGCTCCAAGTTAAGAGGTTATAGCACATTGGAAGAGTATAATGATGCGCTCTCAAGAGGAAGTAAGAATGGAGGTGTTAGTTTAATTATTGATGAACTACCTTATCTCACACTCTTTGTCAACAAATACTGCAGGAAGTATATTATGGTTGGTCAGACTTACAAGACTGGTGGCTTTGGAATTGTAAGATTCTCTCTGCATCTTTTAACTGGAAAGGTTCCATAACTGAAGTCATACTATCTCACCCAATCTAATTCACTTTTTCTCCACAATTTCTTGTAGGCATTTCCAGAAGCCTCTCCTTTGGTACCTGATGTCTCAAGAGCAGTCTCGGAGGTGATGGAGGGAGGAGAGTTTGCAAAAAGAGGAATACAGAGATACTCTAGTAATGAAACAGATTGTCCACAGAACAATGGAACATCAGATAGTCTCACGCTAGATAGTTTTAAGGGCCTTTTCCTCATAGTTGGTGTATCAGCAGGCACCGCTCTTCTCATATTCTTCCTCATCTTCCTTTATCAGAATAGAGAAATCTTAGCCACTGATGATTCAATATGGAAAAAGCTTTCTGCAATAGCAAAAGTCTTTGATGAAGAAAAATATATATCTAATTCTACGTCAGAAATGCCAGGAGGCAATGAAGAAAGCCAAACGGCTACAGTACTGCTCGCAGCAAGTGAACCTTCCCCTGAAATATTGCCCAATCTCCCTTCGCAAAGCTTAGAAATCAGAATCTCCGATGCCCTTGGAGCATCCCCTGCAGATGAAGGGTTCTCTACAACAGAACCTGCAACTCCAGTTCATGAAACCATTACAGAGACATTTTAACTTTGTAACTTTGGCCATGATATCTGCGTCAAGGGGCAGCTTAAGAACTGGATCTGGTGGGTTTAACCTTGGATGATTGTTACCTATTGTATTACTGTATTCCCAGTGCTACCCAATAGAGAAAATGATCAAAATGGTCCTTCATGTACGAGACTTGTTTTATATTGATACTTAATATATTACACATGATCCATATGGTCCTTAATGTATTATAAAAAGAGATCATTTTGGTCCTAACCCTAAAAACTAACTGAAAACATTAAAAAGATGTTAAACTTTTAACTGTGGGTCCCACAATTGGTGGGCCCCTTCTTCCTCCATCTTTCTTGCTCATTTCTTTTCCTTCATCTTCTTCTTTTGCCATTTCTTCTGCAAAAAACTATTCCCACCAAAAAAGAACCAAAACCAAAAGAAATATAGCAAACAAAAGGCAAATAGTTCTGGGTGAAGAACAAATCAATCCTTTCTGGGTTCAAATTGGGAAGGACCCAAAGTGTGTAACAAGTCAAACTAGTAAATATAGCAAACAAAAGGCAAATAGTTCATTGTAATCAAAACAAAACTGATCTTTGTTTTCTCTTTTTGTCTCTTCAGAATTAGGTAGGACTTAGCAGATCTTTGTTAGGTAGAAAACAGGGCAAAAATCTCGTTTTTATCGCTGCAAATATG
>JAJOOD010072250.1:0-13352 GCA_029582525.1 Solanum tacnaense
ATGTTGAATGTACTTCCGCGACCGATGAAGTGTGATGACAAGTTTGAGAGGCTTGTTTGGGGTTCCTTCGGGTTCCTCATTCGCCATGTCACGTCTAGGCCCTATGCTTGGGTCGTGACAGAACTACTCTATGGGAATTTAAAGCTTAGCACCGAGTGGATATTGTAAGGTTGAAGCTCCCCCCACGTTAGGCAAGGTTTCAATGAACACCTTTCTTATCCTATAACTATGTGCCCACATAGGTTATTAGCAAGTGGATCCTCCTAAGCTAAAATGTTACCGGTCCTACCTTAGGCAAGTAGACCAACCCTTTATGGAGTGGGATAGACACCAGATTCCATGGTTTGCTCACATGTTCTATGTTGGTTAATACTTATTCCCATCATGTGTGTGATATGGTTACTTAAGAGGTTCTATGAAGTGTGGGTGGTAGTAAGGGATGCCATACATGCATTGCACGAGTACGCTTTGAGAGGGTTGTGGTGTGTTTTTCTTATGTCTTAATGTCTAATTAAATGAATGTGCTCATAATGATGCTAATGAGAATGTTGAGTTAAAGGCTTATTGTAATGATGAATGCTTAACTTGGAAATGTTATTATGAGTTGCTTTCCTTGTCATGCCTTATTAAATGTGAATGTTCCTTATCTATGATTATTGACTAAAGAGGAGAATGAAGAATGGTAAGTAGGTTATGGTGGCCTCAAAGTGGTACTTAGTATGAATTGTATTATGGGATGCCATTCATACATTGCACAAGTATAACTTAGGGTTACTTTCATGACGGCTCTATTATAATTTAATGAATTACATTATGAATATGCTTCTTGTATGTTTATACTAAAGATGCATGATGATTCTCAAACGTGACATATAGCTTGATTTTCAACCAAAAATGTCCCTTTTAGCATGATTTTTGCATGGCTATCATACTTATTACATATTTGTGCTAACCCATATTTCTTCTACATTTTTGACAGTGTAGGATTTGGACTTTAGTTCTATTCTTGTAAGATAGGTTTCCAAGGAGAAAGGAGTTAAAGATTCGGTGAGTCGTCATAGCTTCAAGGACAAAACTGTAACGACCTGAGAGCACCCCCTAGCCGTTACATGCGTATTCGACCTCTCGGCGGTCTTATACAAGCCTTAGCATTCATTCATCATATAGATCATTAAAATCACTAAGAATTTAAAACTTTTATTCAATAAAGCCATAGGACTTCAAGAGTCATCAACATTTGAAAACATCAATACGCAAGCGGAACTACTAAGTCTGTTTAGCCAATCTTAGACTAGAACTTAAAACGTACTAAGGGACACGGCCGTTTAAAAATGAAATGAGACTTAAGTGTCTATTGCAATGACTAAGAAACTTCTGAACATAGTCCTCGAATCTTGAGGACATACCAAATACTTGGAAGAGTAAAGCAATCCAAGTAACTCCAAAGTACAATCTCCTCCTAGTTACCACAACCTACACTTGTAGTAAAGTAAAAGAAAGGGGTTAGTACAACACACGTACTAAGTATGAGGATATGCAAAACATGCTAAAAAGGATATTTGTTTGGAAGTTTTGCTTTCATGCCATTTTATTAAAATCTCATGAACATCAAAATAATGGGCAACTTACAAGTCACACCCAACAATACAAAGTCATATGCTTCACAATACATCATAAACAAACATAACCCATTTGCCTTTACCTTCTTGCCTTGGACCTCCACATTAAGTAACCCTTAAGCAATACCTTTGTGCAATGTATAGGCAACGTCCCATACCATCACCCACAGTAAGGCACCACCTTAAGGTCGCAAAAAGTGCACTTACCATGCATACCTTAAGGTCACACAAAGTGCACTTACCATGCATACCATAAGGTCACACAAAATGCACTTACCGAAAAGTCACTTCATAAAACTAGAACACTCATCAAATGTCATCCCAAGACTCACCTAAGTAAGACATGGTGAGGCAACCCATACAACCTCTCCATACCACACCCAAGTGATTCTTCAGGCTACACAAGACAAGCTCCATTCACATCTCAACATAATTCGTTCATTCAACTTAATGCATTTAGATAACTTCATTCATTAATGACATAAGATCATCACATACATTCAATTCAACATCAGCAGTTACATTCAATTCATTGTGACTCACTTTCATATTAGCATGCTCAAAGACCAACACTTTCATTAATTAGCCCAATAAGACTCATTCATTCATTTTCATTACTGAGACACACCAATATCTCCCTTAAATGTCTACTTGTACAATGTCTAGATGATGTCCCATTCCACCACCTATCCTAAGTAGTACACCCTTAAGAGACCGTAGTTCATTCATTCATTTATGTGGGGGAAGAGCCTTAACCGACATAGACCATGGAGCTTGACATGAAATCCCGGTAGTAACACTTACCGGATGAAGGATCCCCACTTGCCTAAGGTAGGGTCATTCTTTTAGCCTTTCCGTGGTAGAGACCACTAGCTAGTCCTATGTGGGCACATAGTTAAATGATAGAAGGATTGCTTCTAAGTACCCACATCTCAACTAGCGAAGGGGCACCCATCTTAAGGGTTGCAACTAAATACTCACATCTCAACTAACGAAGTAATATCCACCCATCTTAAGGGTTGCAACTAAATACTCACATCTCAACTAACGAAGGAATATCCACCCATCTTCATATCCTCTCGGTTCTAGACATTACTCCCCCACAGAGTTGGATATTCATTTCATCCATTCATTTAAGGATAAGGATTGCTACTAAGTACTCTCATCTCAACTCACAAATGAGTACCCATCCTAGCACAACATTCATTCATTAAAGAAGCTCTTGGATTCAAAGATGAGAAAACCTTTCATCTAGGAACCCCATTCATGTAATGGAGTACTTTATGAGACTATCCTTACAATTGACCCAACTTTCATTCATTAGCATTATCTCTCATTATTTTCATTCATTCTCACATTCTTTCATTCATTCTTCACTAGGTGTGAGAGTAGGTAAACATAGTCTATCCTAACCTCATCTTCATTATAAGTCATTCAAAGAAGGCAACAACCAAGCATAACCCATAAAGTCTCTACACATGGTCACCTTCCATGCTCCTAGACCATACACAAATTCAGACCATATCACATTACCTTCACATAAACAACATTACTCAAAAGAACAATCATCCAACTTTGCGTACAAGGCCATGATCACAACATGCTTATAAAGCAAACACCTCCCCACTTTCAAAGGGATCAAACCTCACAATGCTAACATCGACAACATATATATATATATATATATAATACTAGAATCAATATTCTATTCACAACTTCATCATCATCATAAACCTTAGGTCACAATTGCCCATTCAAGGCCAACATCCAATATAACACAATTGACCATCAATTCCTCATAATTCAATATAGAACAATACATAAATCCATAGCCCATAACAATCTACACATTAATATCATATTATTAGCTCATAATCAATATTAAAACCATCAATATAAACATAAATCATCATTTGAAATATTTCATGCAAGAACCCAAGCTTAGAATTGAAATTGGGGTTGTTAGTGTTTTTGAAAAAACATTGAAATCACTTTGATTTGGCTCTTTGATTGAAAGGAGGATCAAAGATAAAATCCCCATACATTTGTGACTAATTTCCTTACGAATTTGAAGGAGAAATCAGTAGGAACCCATCCCCTAGCTACAAGCTTCATCAATGTCTTCCACAGAGTTTTTGAGAGAGATTTTATTTGAGAGGGAAGGTTCAATTTGGATAATGAGGTCTAATTCTAGGTTTTTGGGTTTTAACCAACTTAAAATAAATAGGTAGAATAACCGTTTATAATAATTCCCCAAAGTACCCAAACCACCCATCACTTAGTTGGACATTTTTAAACAAGTCAAACTTGAGTTTTATTTTTGCATATTTCGTCGGGAAACAAGTCCGCGACGCCGGGGTATTCCCACAAGTTTCTGAAAATTAAATTTGGAGACAGTAGATTCCGTGATGTGGACCAAAAATTTGGCCTATGGTGGAACGAGTCCGCGATGCGGACATGCTCCCTCCATGAACATTTTCAAGTTGCCTTGGTAGCTTGTTTGGTCAAGGGTTGGGGTCCTCCTCGGGAACCCTTAGGGTGGTCTCGGGGAGTCGTACCTGAACGTTTTGACCCTAAAAACATTTATTAAGACACTAGAGTTGCCTCCACTGATTTTAGACTCCAAACAACACATAAAAACATGAACAAAATACTAGAGCACACCAACACGTAAAATACTAGTTTTTGAACGTCTTGGTCGTCCCCTGACGTTTGATTTCCAAACTCTTTAAAACTGACTAAAAAGACTATTCTTCATTATTTTAACAAGCTATTAATGCATAAAACCCATGTGAGGCTCTACTTTATCCTACTTCATTTTGAGGGGTGTTACAATATCCCCCTCTTTGGAACATTCGTCCTCGAATGACACTTCAAACATTTTAGAGTAAAGAATCTAGGACTAGCAGCCCAGAACAATAATATAATATCATTACTACAACACACATCAAGGAGGAAACATCAACTCCACATAAAAATCATTATAACAAGACTTTCATTCAATTCAAGGTAGTAGGAATAACATCTACCACTCAATATGCACAAAACTTTACCATTTCTCATTTCTTTGGAGGAACTTCTTTCTCCATAGCATATCATGCTCATTACAACATTTATAGGCTCACCATACTATTTCTCTCAAAAACATAATCATGCAACATCAAGATCACATCAAGGCATGCTCAACTAGGCATCTCATGGATCAATTTAAACAATTCTTCATAAATGCATATAAATCATGAGCGACATAATCATGAAAACTCATTTATTTATTTAAACAAGAATTCAACTAAAATATAAACATCATAAGGAGAATATGGAAAATCAATTAACATAAGACTCTCACATGCAACATGCTACTAAGAACTCTTTGTTTCAAGCTTAAATTAGAATAGAAGGAAAGGATAAGGATATCAACAACCTTACTACTCAACTCATCATCCCCCACTTGGGGTAAACCCATCTAAGTGTATCATCAAACAACAACGAAAATTGACTTACCTTCATTTGTTCCCTTATCCTTGTTAGCTTGAAGCATATAGAAACGGTTCCTCTTAGGAGCATTTGGATTCGGGCCATCATGAGCAACTTGATTGGTCTCTTTCTCTTTTGCCTTAAGTGTAGGGCAATTCCTCATCTTATTACCCTTACTCCCACATCTAAAGCATCCATCCGTACTGGCAAGACACTTGCCCAAATGCTGCTTTCAACTAGTAGCACACCTAGGCCTCCAACAAGTAAAACCACCTCCATTCCCTCTTTAAGGTTTAGGGTTAGACACCCTATCATTGTTGACCATTGAAGAATCTTGGTTATAGAACCTCCTCTTAGACCTAGATTGGTTTTGTTCATCCGGCCTAGCCCTCGTCATATCTCTATTCATCCTCCTAAGCTTCGTCTCCTCAAGTTGTTGAGCATAAACCATAAGCCTAGAGATATCCATATCATGATGGAGTATGGCCGTATAACACTCTTCTTCAACTAAATTGGAAACCCCCATCACAAACTTATTCATTCTAGCCCTAGAATTTGCTACCAAGGTAGGAGCATACTTAGAGAGTTGGGTAAACTTGAGAGAAAATTCCTTCACACTCATATTCCCTTGACGTAGGTTCATGAACTCAACCAACTTTTGCTCCCTTAACTCTAAGGGGAAAAACCTATCAAGAAAGGCCGACTTAAACACTTCCTAATCTATTGGGTCAGCCCTTATGGGTCTCTCATCCCTCCATTGCTCAAACCACACTTGAGCTACATCCTTGAGTTGGTAGGAAGCTAACTCCGCCTTCTCCCTAGGAGTCACTCTTGCATCCACAATCTTAAACACCTCATCTATAAAGTTTTCTGGGTCCTTATCTACTTTCGAACTAAAGAAGGTAGGAGGGTTCATCCTTGTGAAACCCCTTAAACTTGAGGCCCCGGTAGTCTCAATAGCATACACCCTAGGCCTCACATCTCTATTTTCTTGAGTAGTCATGGCACGGGCCAGGGAGAGAAAAGCCTATCTAATCTCCCCATTAGTCATATTCGGGGGAACCACCAGAACCACATTCTCTTTCCCACTTAAAGGAGCTTAGCCACCTTACATTCCTTGGGGAGGAACCCCCCCATTATCTATATCCTCTTCCGCTCTCTTCCGGTTAGCCCTCATATTCATATCCTATAAGCACAAGAGTTGGATTAGGAAATGGACACTTATAGACCAAATTCTAAGGCACGACCTCAAGAATAATGAAAGAAAGTGAAACTTCTATCGTCCTACAGCCTTTCACTCATAGATGTGTTGCCACTCACACCGATGAACAAGACTCTACAAGATGTGGCTTTCGAGACTTTGAACCTAAAAGTAATCTTTAAAACCTTATGCTCTGATCCCAAGTTTGTAACGACCCGAGAGCACCCCCTAGCCGTTACAAACGTATTCGACCTCTCAGAGATCTTATACAAGCCTTAGCATTCATTCATCACATAGATCATAAAAAGATCTAAGTATCATCAACATTTAAAACTTTTATTCAATAAAGCCATAAGACTTCAATAGTCATCAACATTTGAAAAGATCAATACGCAAACGGAACAACTAAGTCTCTTTAGCTAATCTTAGACAAGAACTTAAAACGTACTAAGGAACATGGCCCTTTACAAATGAAATGAGACTTAAGTGTCTATTACAATGACTAAGAAACTTCTGAACATAGTCCTTGAATCTTGAGGACATACCAAAAACTTGGAAGAGTGAAGCAATCCAAGTAACTCCAAAGCACAATCTCCTCCTAGTTACCACAACCTACACTTGTAGTAAAGTAAAAGAAAGGGGTTAGTACAACACACGTACTAAGTATGAGGATATGCAAAACATGCTAAAAATAATATATCTTTGGAAGTTATGCTTTCATGCCATTTTGATAAAATCTCATGAAAGTCAACATTATGGGCACCTTACAAGTCACAACCAACAATACAAAATCATATTCTTGACAATACATCATAAACAAACATAACCCATTTGCCTTTACCTTCTTGCCTTGGACCTCCACCTTAAGTAACCCTTAAGCAATACCTTTGGGCAATGTATGGGCAACGTCCCATACCATCACCCACACTAAAGCACCACCTTAAGGTGACACAAAGTGCACTTACCATGCATACCTCAACCTTCACCAATTAATCACATAAGACATATAAGCACATAAGCCAACAAGTCACTTCATAAAACTAGAACACTCATCAAATGTCATCCCAAGACTCACCTCAGTAAGACATGGTGAGGCAGCCCATACTACCTCTCCATACCACACCCAAGTGATCTTTAAGGCTACACAAGACAAGCTCCATTCACATCTCAACATAATTCGTTCATTCAACTTAATGCATTTAGACAACTTCATTCAGTAATGACATAAGGTCATCACATACATTCAATTCAACATAAGCACTTACATTCAATTCATTATGACTCACTTTTACATTAGCATGCTCAAAGACCAACACATTCATTAATTAGCCCAATAAGACTCATTAATTCATTTTCATTACTAAGACACATCAAGATCTCCCTTAAATATCTACTTATGCAATGTATAGATTATGTCCCATTCCACCACCTGTCTTAAGTAGTACACCGTTAAGAGACCCTAGTTCACTCAATCATTAATGTGGGGGAAGAGCCTTAATCAACATAGACCATGGAGCTTGACATGGAATCCCGGTAGTAACCCTTACCGAATGAGGGATCTCCACTTGCCTAAGGTAGGGTCATTCTTTTAACCTTTACTTGGTAGAGACCACTAGCTAGTCCTATATGGGTGCATATTTAAAGGATAAAAGGATTGCTTCTAAGTACCCACATCTCAACTAACGAAGGGGCACCCATCTTAAGGGTTGCTACTAAATACTCACATCTCAACTAACGAAGGATTATCCACCCATTTTCAAATCCTCTCGGTGCTAGACATTACTCCCCCTCGGAGTTGGACATTCATTTTATCCATTCATTTAGGGATAAGGATTGCTATTAAGTACTCTCATCGCAACTCACAAAGGAGTACCCATCCTAACCCAACATTCATTCATTAAGGAAGCTCTTGGATTCAAAGATGAGAAAAGCTTTCATCTAGGAACCCCATTCATTTAAAGGAGTACTTTATGAGATTATCCTTACAATAGACCCAACTTTCATTCATTAGCATTAACTCCCATTCTTTTAATTCATTCTCACATTATTTCATTCATTCTTCACTAGGTGTGAGAGTAGGTAAACATAGTCTATCCTAACCTCACCTTCATTATAAGTCATTCAAAGATGACAACAACCAAGCATAACACATAAAGTCTCTACACAAGATCACCTTTCATGCTCCTAGACCATACACAAATTCACATCGTATCACATTACCTTCAAATAATCAACATTACACAAAACAACAATCATCCAACTTTTCCTACAAGGCCATGATCACAACATGCCTATAAAGTAAACACCTCCCCACTTTCAAAGGGATCAAACCTCACAATTCTAACATCTATAACATATATATATATATATGTATATATTTATTTATATATATTAGCCTCATAGCATTCATAACATAAGCCTAATATATATTAGCCTCATAGTATTCACTTAGTAGGACCTTGGCAGCTTGTTTGGTCAAGGGTTGGGGTCCTCCTCGGGAACCCTTCGGGTGGTCCCAGGGAGTCGTACCCGAACGTTTTGACCCTAAAAATATTTACTAAGACACTAGAGTCGGCTCCACTGATTTTAGACTCCAATCAACACATAAAAACATGAACAACATACTAGAACAAACCAACATGTAAAAGACTAGTTTCCGAACGTCTTGGTCGTCCTTTGACGTTTGACTTCCAAACTCTTTAAAGCTGACTAAAAAGGCTATTCTTCATTATTTTAATAAGTTATTAATGCATAAAACCCATGTGAGGCTCTACTTTAACCTACTTCATTTTGAGGGGTGTTACAAAAATCCACCATGTTCCTTTATGTCTTTTATTATTATCTTTAGAGCTTTTGTATGGGCTGCCTCCCAAAGTTTTAATCTTATGGTTCTAGATGGTTTGAGACAAAGTATAGACTTCCGCTCATGTTTATGAAAGACTTCGATTGTAAAAGAAAAGTTTTAAATTTCCGCACCATATTCTATTGTCTTATGTTATGAATGCTATGAGGCTTGTATGAGGCTCTTCGGAGCCTTGTACGCCGTGTTACGTCCGGGGTGTAGGCTAGGGTCGTAACAAACATGGTATCAGAACACAATATTTTGGGATGGTTATAGGATTGTCTCAAACCACATCTAGTAGAGTCTTATTCATAGTGTGAAGAGCGCCACATTTATGAATAGGTGGCTATTGGATGTTTGGAAAATCTCACTCCTTTATTCTCTAACTCGTGCCATAGATTTTAACTCTGAAAGGTCTCTCTTCTATTCATTAGCCGATGGTCTGTAGGATATGACCACTTGAAGGGCTCATGCTACAAGGATCGAGGGAGAAACGGTTAGTAGTGATGCCAGTTATGACTAGATGAGACTTGATATGATAGATTTAGATGATATCCTTAAGTATAAATGGGTTGCATTATGGCTATGTGTGTTTGTTGGTAGAAAGTCATGATGAGTTATGAAGTATGTTGAAAGATGTGATGTAAAAGGTGTTTTAAAAATTCTTAGATGTGTGAAGTGAGTAGACTCCTCTAAGAAGGGTAGAAGTGTAATTCAACTTGGTTTAGAATCATCTTGTGTGATGGGTGTGAAGTCTTAGTATGACTTGCTCCGACCTTAGAATTTAAAGAAATAGGCTTAGAAGAGTCCGTATGGGCTTACTCCCAAGGGGGAGATGGTATGTTTAGAAGGCAAGGTTGTTGAGAGTTTCGATATCCTTATCTCTTTCTTCTATTCCTATTCATGCTTGAGACCAAGAGTTCTTTAGGGCTTGTTTCATGTTTTGGAGTCATGTGTGATTATGTGTTTCCATGGTCTCCTTATGTTATGCATGTTCTTGATGAATTCATGTTTAATGAGAAAATGAGTTTTTATGATTTATGTCCCTCGTGTTGATGTGCATTTACTATGAGTTGCCTAGGTGCTTTCATGAGATGAATTGTTGAACATGCTTAAATGTGATTTTGAGAGTAATTTAGCATAATTTGCTTAATGATGTTATGATGAGCATGATTTGAGTTGGAGAAGGTATTTCCTCCAATGAAGTGAGAAATGTTGAAGTTTTTATGCATAATGGGTTTGTCGATGTAGTTCCTACTTCTTTGTGTTGCATTGAGTTTATTGAGATGGAGTGGATGCTTCCTCCTTGTTTTGTGCATTGTTATGATGTTTCCTGCATGATGGGCTGCTAGTCTTGAGTCTTTACTTCCATAGGGTGTTTAAAGTGTCATTCGAGGATGAATGTTCCCAAGGGGGAGATAATGTTACAACCCGGAAAACTAGTAGGTGAAACTAAAGCCTTACGTGTGAGTTATTGAGTTTGATGTGGGGTTTTATGTTGTAAAATGACTTCCCAAACTTAGTATGAAGTTTTTAGGGTTAGAGCATCAAGGTACGACCCCCCTCCAAGGACCACCAAATGGGTCCTTGAGGAGGACCCCAAAACAGTCCCCAGATCTGCCCAAAAAGGGCCACCTACGGTTGGGATTCACGCCCAGTAGGTGGACCCACACACCATGGGAAGGGGTCGTGGGTCAGGGCCTGGTTTAAGGGGCTGCATACCAGCACCCACGAGTGTGCAGCACGCCACATAGACCCACCCACAGTCCGTGGGTCGTGGTCTCGTGGGTAGGGGCTGCTTGTGGTCGAAAATTATTAAGTTGGAACTTTGGGGGTTAATTCTAATTAATTAGTTAATGAAGGGGGACGGTTTATATTGTTTTATTTCACTTATTTAAAACCTTTTAAACTATTAACTACCCTTTTTACAATTCATAATTCCCAAACCCCAAATAGTAACCAACTTTCCTCTCACAATATTCTCTCTAAAAACTCCATTGAAGAAGAAGAAGAGGCCAAGGTCTAGGGATCAAGAACTCAATTTTGTGAGGAATATTCAACTAAGGTATGGTAGTTTTGATTCATGGTTATGTTTTCATCCATGAAGTCCTCAAACCTTATATTTCGAAGTTGGAAATTCTCCAAAACTAGGGGTTTTCATTCTAGATCATGGATTCTTTCTCAAAACGTTTTCAATGGTTTAATTATCATATATTAAGATTGAATTGCTGTTTTATGGTGGTTTTAAGATAAAATCCCCCATGAATCCATGATTCTCGCATAACCCTAATTTATGACTTTGATGTGGGTGAGTTGTAGTAAGATGAATGTTATGTAATTGATCTTGTAATGGTTTATTTACTTGAATTATGTTATTATTCATGCCTAAATTGTAGTATTCTAGGTGTGTTGGTGAATTATGATTCATGTCCTTGAAGGTAAAATTATGCCTATGTATATGCTTTGTGATTCCAATTAAAGTAATGAGATCATGACTACAATGCAATTGTGATATTGTTGAAAGGTTATTCTCAATTGTAAACATGTGAATGATGATAACATGTTGTGAAAGGTTTCTTTAATGTAATGTTTTACCTTGAATTCTTAGGCTTAGGGCATCCTCTTCTTGTGTAAATGAAAGTGATCTTGATTGATGTACCTTGAATTAGTAGGCTTACGGCATCCTCTTCTTGTGTACCTAAAGTATCTTGACTTAATGAACTTTGAATCGGTAGACCTAATGGTGGTAGCCCTTTTATAATTGATTGATGAAGTATTCTAATGATGTGTCTTGGATCGGTAGGCTAATGACACCCTTTGTAACGACCCGAGAGCACCCCCAAGTCGTAACATGCGTACTCGTCCTCTCAGAGGTCTAATACAAGCCTCTTAGCATTCATTCATCACATTCAGTAATAAAAACCGTAAGGAATTTAAACACTTTTTAAGACAAATTCATAATACTCATAAAATCTTTCAAATGTAACGAAGTAGAATTTATAAGTCTCATGTACCATCTTAGACACGAATAGAACATCTTAGGGGCACGCCCCTTTACAACAAAATATAAGTCTTGTACAATGTCTAAGTGGAAATACTAGAAAGGTAACAACTATGTCGTCGAATATATGAGGACATACCTTACTTCTTGAGAAGAGTCAATATCCCAAGCTTCCTCAAAAGATCTCTTCACTTTCCACCACCTACACTTGTAACAATAGAGAGATATGGAATTAGTACAATAAGTACCAAGTATGATGACCATGCAAGAAAACATACACAATCAACATTTACAAGGAATGTACGCTTTTACAACCTTCTTTAACTAACCTTTACAACCACAAGCATAAACCCACATTTCAAGTCACCATTCACAATTGAGACCATATTCACATCATTTACAACTCAATTAACACAAGTGTACCATACTTAAACAAGATAGCAAAGTAAGTCCTTCACTACCATTTAAGCCTCTATCTCAAGTCATCCTAAGCCACACTTAAGTGAATAATGAAGTGACCGCCCATACAACCTCTTCATGTACACCTAAGTGTTCGTAAGAGTTACCATAGACAAGGGTTTTATCATTACATTATAACATACTAAGTCAACATTCTTTATAAAACCATTTAGGAGACACACAAGCACATACGGGACAATCACATAATAGCCCTAAGGCTTAGGGAACTCACTTTAGTATCTTCTAAGCCTACTCGTGCCGTGTGTAGATAGCATCCCATACTACTACCTACACGTTGTAGAACCTATCCAATATTAGAGTGCACATCCCATATGATGGAAATAGGCCTTAACCGACATAGACCATACTAGCAAGGTATGGAATCCGGAGTCTATCCTACTCCGTGGAGGTTGTTCTACTTGCCAAGGGTAGAACTAAAAGCAACCCATGTTGGCACATGATTTAAGAGATGTCCAAGGATGTTCATTGTGCCTAATCTCATGCTCAACTAGGCCACCATCCTAACCATATCCACTAGGTGCTTAGCCTTGGTTTCCATAGAGTATTCAATCACATATGTACTAGAGAGGGTTCCTTTTCTAGTTCAACCAACTCATAGTACCTCTTCCCAATAAAGGCCCCATTTCTTAGTCATAGACAATCTAGGTTCATAAGGATAGCTCATTTGACTTTCTTAGATAAGGATTCTCATGCCGTTCCGGCTCCATCCATCTCTAAGTTTATCATTTCACTCAA
>JAJOOD010072253.1:0-21186 GCA_029582525.1 Solanum tacnaense
CCAGAGTCTGTGGTGAGACTCCTTGCATTCCGGAGGACTCAATTATTTTGTGTACTTAGTTTTGTTCTATTAGGATGTTGCGGGGTCTGTCCCCACATCCATCTCAGTATATTAGAGGCTTTATAGACAGTCAGTCAGTCAGTCAGTAGTTTTGAATCTCTCATCCATGTATATGTAAATATTCTATTTTTGAGACTCGAGTTGCCCCTTGGGCCATATTTTATCAGTTAAGTTGTTTATGTCTATGCATGGCATTGAGTTATTCTGTTGAGTCAGGTTTCCGCTGAGTTAAGAAAGCCAGGCCAAGGGTTCGCTTGGGGCCAGCAATGGTCTCCGAGTGCCGGTCCCGCCCAGGGTGTAGGCTCGGGGCGTGACAGTAGAGAAGAAGAGTTTTATTTTTGTATGAAACCTCTCTTCATGGGAGATAATATAACAAATTAGAGTAAATCAAGGAAAGTAAAATAATTGGAGAAATTTAAGGGATACATGATATTTGTGGTTGACTTGGTAAACGTTTTTTTTAAAAATAAAAATTCTAGTTTTGAAAAAAAAATATTGTTATATAATTGAAAAAAAAGTATTGTTGTATTGATGTAATTAAAGACTTTAAGTTGTATATTTAAGTTTTTTTCCCTTTTTTTTTTCTAAAATATTCGGGCAAGTACTTTAATTCTCCAAAATAAATATTTTGTTAAGAAAATAAGTACTTTAAATTTAACAAAAACTTGAAGTAACATACTACTTAATGATATATCTAGACGATTTTTTTTCTTACCAAAAATTTAATCATTCTAGTTCTCTCTTTCTATTAATAAAATTCCCCTTAATTTGATCTCTAGCAAACCGTTTTATTTGAAATCTTGTGGAAAACGTAACGAACCTCTTATAATTAAATAAATCAAATGTCTGGTACACAACAAATAAGTAACTTGGATGCCGTTTCATTACAGGCTTGCATTGCACAATTAATTCATTATTCTAGACATTACAATTAATTGAAAAGTTCGTTTGCTATTGCCTATTACCCAAGGTAAGCATAATAAAGATTTTCATCCGATTCATTGTATTCGTCAAGTTCTCTTTTTCATGCCTCTTCAAAGATATTAATTAAAAGAATAATTTGATTCAATTATTTTGATTTAATATTATTTTTAAAATCATATTATTCTCTCTCCATATTTAATTGTATCTTAGTTTTTGTAAAATAACAATTATACTCTCCATGTTCATTTTTGAATTTTAAACGTTTCATAAGAAATGATGATTAATATGAATATTTTACAACACAATATATTCAAATTAATTGATATTTAATTTTGGATCTTGAAAAATAATTTAGAAAATAAATAGTTAATGCTACGAGTAAGCATGAAAAAAATATATCTTAATTTGTTAAAAGTGACAAATAAAAGAAAAGATGTATTTTTAATATAGTGAACAAAAAAAATGAAAAAAAAAAGTATTTTGGACTACTTATTTTTAGTAAATACAACAAATAAAATAAATTGTTCAAAGTAATTTTGGAAGAAAACAAAGACTATATCTGATCTCACATCTTAGATTTAATGTCCATTATCGTTTCACTTACTCTCTTCGTCATCAAAAATTATATCAAACGATATTACTTTTCTCATATCAATATGATTAAAATATACATTGCGAGTCAAAAATATTCCCTTTCCGAAAAAAAAAAAAAAAAAAAATTCTGTTAGCCCTTGTTTAATTATCTGCAGAGTTGGTTTAACGTGTTAAAATTCTAAACTCAAAAGTATTTACACATGCAGAGGACCAAGCTCCTCTCTATTTTATTGTGGCTTATATATAGAGAGATGTAATTGAAGGTAGCTTTTTATCAGCAATACATTCAGATATCATCACTTAATCTACGATATATATATATATATACATATATTACACATGGAGGGTAGGGTAGTGGCAAAAAAAATGATTCTGAAACCTCTCCGAATAATATCAAATACTAATTTAGATGAAGATCGAAGCAATATAATATTACTAAGCCCATCTTCTCGAATGTTTCATGGGATGAGCCTAACTACAATGTTTACGTCTTAGTCATTATGGGCTGGAAAGTACCAATTGAGGTTGATTCTATCAAAGCTGAAATACAGAGCAAGATGCTTAAACACCCACACTTTTCAAGTTTGCAGGTAAACTAACAAACAAACGAATGGAATAACTATTAGTTGAGTGAATCAGTTATTTTAATTTGATTATATATTCAAACTAGCTTGTTTTAAAAGTCAATATAGCTAATTCGCTAATGATTCAAAATATTTTCAAACAGGTTATGGATGAGAGTGATGGCAAAGGAAATATGAGATGGATTCCGACAATAGTAAACATAGATGATCATATCATAGTTCCCCAGCTCGCTGATAATAATATGGACAAAGACGATCGAATTGGTTGAAGATTATATATCAAACCTAAGTACGACAACTATTGACATGTCGAAACCTCTTTGGGATTTTCACATTCTTAACATGTCATGCTGAGGCAACTTGTGTTTTCCGTATTCATCATTCTATTGGAGATGGAGTTGCCCTCATGCCCATCCTACTCTCTTGTTTTCGGACAACTTCCGATCCTACTTGTCTCCCCAAACTCCCTGTTTTTTCTTCCTATAAATCGAATTTATCACTAAACAAAAATTGGTGGCAGCAGTACCTCATAAAGTTGTGGTTCTACATCCAACTTTTGTTCAATACAATTGTTGATGTTTTGCTGTTTATAGCGACTGCGCTCTTCTTGAAGGACTATCAATCACCTTACACAACTACACAAGGATTCAATGCGTCTGCTCGTCAGAGATATATCTATCGGACCGTTAGCTTGGACGACATTAAATTTATAAAGGATGTCACAAACGCTGTAAGCACATATATAATTATAAATTTAACTTTATATTATAGTATATATGACATGGCCAAACATTATAATCTTTTCATGGACTTGAACTTTTAATTTAATTTGTCTCTAACCTAAGATCATGTTTCCTTCCTCTCTTGTGAATTTTAGACTGTTAATGACGTTGTACTGGGGATAACACAAGCAGCTTTGTCTCGTTATATCCATCAAAGTTATGGTAATTTAATCTCCTCAATAAGCTACTGTAATCTTTAAACCATGCTAATCAAAAGGTAATTTCTATTATTTGTTTCTTCAGGCAAGAGGAAGTTTTCGCTAGAAGGAATGAGATGCAGAGCCAGTGTTGTAGTCAATTTGAGACCAACTTTAGGGGTACAAATTGCTTTAAAAATGATTTATAATTGCGTTGTTGCTATGTTTTAATTAATTACCGTAGTTCACATGAATGACCATATATATATGGCAGGCTAAAGCTGAAATGATTGAGAAGAATGCTCGTGGAAATTGCTTTGGGTTTGTCTTAGTTCCCTTAAGTATAGGCCAATTAGATAATCCTCTTGATTATGGACATCAATGGATCGAAAGAAGCATTCCCTTGAGTCTCAATGCACCTTTTATGCTTCACAACTTCTCCTCAACTTGTTTGGCTTTAAGGTAATCAAATTCTTCTCTTTAGTAAAGTTATCAAGATATATAAGTAATTGATTTGTTTTCTGGTAAGAACCTAAATCTAAGTCTCTTATTGTAGGGTGCAGCAAAACTTGTTGAAAGAGTTCTCTCCCAAACAACACTAGCCCTTTCAAACATAATCGGTCCTAGTGAAGAAATTTCTTGCGCAGGCCATCCATTGGCCCAACATGCTATGGCTATCCCCCTGTGTGTTTCTTTCCATCAATCAAACAACTATGTTTCAATTACTTGCGTCAAAATCGCTAAATGCCAACAAGTTGACATTTGCTATAGCTGTTAATGACGGAATAATTCCAGATCTGAAGCAGTTTGGCGATGATTTCATCGATTCATTCATGCTTATCAAAGAGGCTGCTCATCTCGCAAACATTGGGAACCAAACTTGACTAGCTCATTTCACTACATTTTAAATTTGGTCGTCCTCTATGTACACTTACTATTTGTTTTATGTATTATTGTCATGTACCGTTATAATCCTTGTATACACAATGTTTATTGTATACTGTCTAATAAGAAAAGAAGTGCAACAAAGATACATTGTATGTTGTCAAACATTTTTCTGTTACTGGAAAAGTCCTCTTTCTACCACAGCATCCTTGATAAGCTTTAGAGATTGTTCAAGATCGTCTAGAAGTTGATGTGGATCAGGAATCACATTTTCGTCTACTGATAGTAATTACAGTCATTTTGTTTATATAGCTTTGGAAATTAATCATCAAAGCCTACAGTTTGAATTTAAGAGTATGATATAATGATCTACACAATTCACAAATATATGTATGGATTATAAAAGAACACCCAGAGAAAGAAGGGTGAGCGGTGTTTGGTAGTAGCCCATTATTAGTTCCCAACTTCTATAAAGTTGTGCTGCTCAGCCCTTTCGGGTGAGTCTACACGGGTTTTAGAATTTGATGGACTAGTCCAAGCTGACTTATTATTCTGATACGCTAAAAAATATTAAGCCCAATTTATTACTAGGTGCTCTATGGGTTGTGCTGGACAAGCTCACTTTTTTTTAAAAAATACTTAAAAATATTAACATGAATATCTACAAAAACAATATTAGGAGATTAATTATCAGTAATAAAATAGACCGGAGTGAATACGAATAATACTTACCTGAGGTTGGCCATAAGAAGTGGGTGCAAGGTAAACTATAAGGTGCCCACCAAAGCTAATTTCCTCTTGAGGACCCACCAAATTAGAGAAGCCCATGTTGTATTGGTGAAAATTAGGTGGGATATCGAACTTGATGTCTTGATATTAATTATTTTTTCACGTAAGGAAAAAAGTCAAAAATCTTTAGTCAAAGTAAAAAAAAACTAAGTAGTGGTTACGTACCTTAGTCCCAAAAAGCTTGAGTAGGAATTTGGATATATATAGCTTCAAGAGAATTTTTCTTACGAAAACTCGTTAGCTTAGCTTCTTTGATATAATCTAAGGGATCATCTCGTAATGCAATTTTAAAGGGTAAAAGAACAAAACCAACCATATTGCCCCACTTTGCCTCAGTACTATTATTGTCCATCAAGTCACATAAAGCCTATACATTTGTTAAATAGAATGTCAATAACATGACTTGAAGTAAACAAATTAAGAAACTTGAATTGCTAAAATTTCAAGAGTTTAAGTAATATACATCGTCAATATACCATTACTCTATCAAGTGATTTTACCTGTTGTAGCAAGATAACATATTTTCAAATCTCATATTATAAAGAGGCTTACCTGTAGACGGTAAATATATTTTGAATGACATCATGATGCAACAAATTATTCATATTGACGATCCATAAAATTTATAACCTGAATTCCAGCTGTTGGTCTTAAGTTTACAAGAAGACTTGATCTAAGTCTTATGTTATTAGGGAGATTATTGTTTTTCTCTGTTGCTCCCTTGTCTTTCTTGCGCTCACCTGCCAAATTTTGCATAACAAAGTTAATGACATGACATTGTATTTCCAGAGATCTCGTATTCCCAATAATTCATATCACGTATGTCCTGTTTTTCAGATAACTAGTTCAACTTATTATAAGAAGCTACTTTTAATTGTCTTTTTGGAGACTAATTGATATGTAAAAGTTCATTAATAGTTTATATAAGATGAAGATACCATTCCATATTTCCTCGTGTTATATATGATTAATGACTCTACCTAAATAAATTCATGATGATAACGTAAAAACTTATCCTAATACATGAGACAAAAATTATACCTTATTACGTTTATTGTTTTTTTTGAACGGATGTCATGAAATGAGCTAAAATGATACTAACTTTGAAACGATAAGAGTTGAGACAAAAACTTACCAAATCTCCTATTGAGATAGACAGACAAACCAGCTTGTGTTATTCCCAATGCGACATCATTTATTGTCTGTGCAAGTAAATGATAAAGTTCAAAAAACATCAAACAACATTAATATTCGTTAACATAACATTTATTTGTGTTACTTACCATATTCAATGCATTTTTCACCAATTTCATATCATCAAGGCTGACTACCTTGTAAACAAATCGCCTAGGATTAAGCTCAGAACCAGGTTTGCCCTTTAATTGGAGTATTTGTGTCCTTCAAAAACATAGTTGTAGCTATAAACATCAAGACATCGACTATTGTGTTCCAAGGCAATCTCATATAATACCAATTTTTTGCAAAATATCTCCATAATCCTTTAGTCGAATACTGATCATCGTGTTCCAAATGGATAGCCCTCTTTTTAATTCCAGGAATAGTTGGAAGTTTATCAGGATGAGCTGTTTGGCGAGTACAAGCCAGTAAAAGGGATATAAGAGAGGTGCCATCACCAAGTGAATGGTGCATTCTTAAAACGGCGATGCCCTCAGCATCTGATGTTTTAACGTCAAGATGATGGAGATCCCACAGAGGTTTCGATTTGTCAAGAGTTGTTTTACTAAGGTTCTGTATATAATTCTCCACCAATTTGTCTGGTGATTCGTGTAGGTCTTGTTCATTCACTTGTACCAGCACAACGTGCTTATCTATGTCCACCTTTGTCCGCATCCATTTCATTTCTCCATTTTTCTTCTCATGTCAAACTTGGCACATCTACTTAACAGTAAGGGTAAAATAGGTATAAAATGGTACATTAATATCTCTTGATTTTTCAAACTGAACAAGTAAAAATTGACTAGACTTGTTCTTAAGTACTTGCAATTTCATATTTGTCTAACATCAGGTGTAATATATTTGTTCTTCTAAGTTTAATATATGGTTCATATAGCTCATCAGACCTTTCTATTTATGTTTTCTATAGTAGCATTTCCCTATATATAACAACCTATTGGCATATCAAAGGTGAAGGGATAGTAAAGTACATAGACACTCCAAAATTTTCTGACAAACGACATTGTTATATAGAGATTTGACTGTACCAGGAGGCTGCAAAAATGAGGATGGTTAATAAAATTAGCGACCCATTGGTGTTTGATAGCTTGAGGATTGATTCTTGATTTGCTGGGCATTATAGAGAGGATGTGGAGGTTGAAATTGGGCTCGTGAAATGATCTTACTGATGGACTCAATGGCTCCCCTTCTTCTTCTTCAATTGGTTTTGACTTTGGTTCAATCGGTTTTAACAATCCCATTACTAGTGTCTCAGCTTTAAACAAGTACTTGGAAAATGGGATTTTGTTGCTTTTTTGTATATATAAATAACAAGTTAAGTAGTTCTAGCTTTTAGTTTGGTCTTAGTACGTTATATATACGCACTTGTGTGTCTGATAAGGCCAAAATATATTAAAGCTAGCTGAAGGTTTGGTTGTGCAATTAATGACAAATTGCGTCAGGTCAACAGAAAACACCTTTGATATCCCTATAACAAAAATAGCTTAGCAACAATAAATATACACACAATAGTAGTAACAAAGAGTGTTAAAACCTTTATTGGAATTAGTTAACTAACATTGAATTCAATATCGCTATAGCCTGTAAGGACATCTACAAAAAATGTTAATTGCCACTAAAAATTCATATTTAGCAGTAATTAAATTATTATCGTTAATCAATTGTTGCTAAAAATCATTCTTTTATGTTGTGTATCTATACATATAAATACATAATGTATATCAGATGTTAAACAACTTGACTGCTAACTCACGGGTAAGGCAGATCACTCTTTGGTAAGGGTGGGCAAAATCAGTCAAAATATTTATGATCCGACTAATTCATTTATGAATTGGACTCATTTTGATCTGTTTATATCAATTTATTTTAAATTTGGGCTCATATAATGCGGTTCAAATTGATTAATGAGAAATTACAAATGTCTTTTTAAAAATATTCAAATAAAATTTCTCATGAATCAATTAGAAATGCATTATAATATGATATTATAAACGAGGAATATGTTTCTAAAGATAAAGAC
This sequence comes from Solanum tacnaense, assembly GCA_029582525.1. Taxonomy (NCBI): domain Eukaryota; kingdom Viridiplantae; phylum Streptophyta; class Magnoliopsida; order Solanales; family Solanaceae; genus Solanum; species Solanum tacnaense. The sequence goes on from JAJOOD010072253.1 coordinate 7,970, forward strand.
TTCATTAATTAATTTTCAAGAATGAGATATAACTTCCAACTGCACTCTTCACTTGGAATCGTTTTTATCTTGTAACAATTTAAAAGATTTTGTCCTTTTTGACAATGTTACACAACATTTTGTACTTTTTTGTTCTCCTTGATTTGAATAAGTCGATCCAAATCATGCAGCGTGTTCAAATCCAGCTAAAAAAGACTATGGAAGAACATTGGAAAAATCACCTTATCAATCCATCCATCATTAATACTGGCCATTCATAAAATTCCCATTTAACGATGAATTTCTCAAACTAAATATTCACATGTTTTTCCTAATAAAAGAGCACAAGTAGAAATCACTATCCAATAATTGATCATTAAAATTCATTTTAAACAATAAGCAAAGCCCAGCCATTCTTTGGCCAATCATACCAAACAAGGGACTTCCAAATTGAAGTGGATTTCAGTGAGTGGAAAAAACCAAGGACAGCACATCCAATATATTGTCTGGCTCAGACAAGCAAGAGATATCAAATGTCAAAATCGAGTATACATTTGGATTTAATAAGTACTGCAAAAAAAGAAAGACGAGGCACAGAAACTGCTAGCATTTCTATAACTATATATCTACTTTTTATGGAAAGAATAATATGTCGAAGCAAAGAATGACAGGCCACCTATCCCTACATTTCAATGGTGATGAACAAAAACTGAAGAAAAACAAAGGTTTGTGTCTACTTAGACCAAGCGACTGAATCAATCTCAGATTGAGCAGCTCTGTACAACTCAAGTCTCTTTGCAAGAGAGAGACGACGCTGCATTATAGCTGGATCCTCATCCAACAAAGTACCCAGCTGTCTCCCCTGCAAACAAAAAAAAATGGAAAGTGGAGCACAGATTACTATACATCAAAGTCACCAGCATTGTTACTCTCTCTTCTCCCACAGCTATCCCACACCCCTTTCCATTCCAAATTAAAAAAATAAAATAAGAGTTTTAAGGTTAGTTGAACAGTGAGGTGCATAATTCTCACCTCCTTCTTGCCCAGGTCTGTGAAGAAATGATCAAGCAAACTGCGTTTGGCCTCCCGAACTTGACAATAAACAACAGACTTAGGAATGGAATTCCTCAAACTTGCACAAACCATATTGACATAAGACAAGACATTTGATCCTGTTGAAAAGAGCCCACCATCAGACGACACAATCAAAATAATTTACAGCAATAACACGTGTAACACAACAGCAAAATTCAGAAGACTTATTAGATCATTGAATTTCAAGGACAAAAGTTAATTCAAAACTCACCTATCCTTCGAAGATAGGAATCATTGTATCGGTCAAAAATTGAATGTGTTGGATTCCCTCCCTTCTCAATATCTTGAGGAAGTTTCCGGAAGAAATCTACAGTCAGGTAACTACACTCCATTTCAACAAGCTGTAGAGTTGCTTTTTTGCTCTCATCCCTCATCCTTTCTAATGATTCAACAGCTGCACCGTTGACCTCAACTCTAAGAGAAGGATATTGCTTTAGCTCCTGTCAATAACAGAAGACCCAGTATACACATTCATTTATTGCCCCTTCAACTGTTTAACAAAAAATAATCATGGTAACGGGAGAATTCTTTGACTTCTTCGTGCTGCAATCACTGAGCACAATGCGTTACTGGGGATTATTTGTTTAACTCACCAGAATGAAATTTTAGAATCCTAAATGAGAATGGCTGAGATTTATAGCATGTGTTTATTAGGTCTTTCAAATATCTCAAACTCAGAATAGTAATTCAAAATGGCAAGTGAACATACTGCAGTCTCACTAATTGACTTGTGAACCAGATCCTTCAGTATAGCATGAACCTGAAAGCATTGCAGATGAAATAGTTAAGGAACTATTTTTGCTCAACTACACAAAAATGTACCCATTAGACCATTATGCTGAACAAAAAACCCTAGTTTATTTCAGATTACTATAATTAAACAAGGTCAAGCACAAAATACTCTACACGAGTAATTCTCTTCTACCATTAAGCACTTGACAACATGCAGTTGCCAAACTATCTCAGTTTGAAACATATTAACGTAAGTGATACTTAAATCCTGTTTGATTATGACATAGTTCAACTTTTAGAATGACACAACAAAAACGTAAATAAAAACTCCCAGAAGAAATAAGTTCCACCAGAGTAGACATTCTATTAATGTTGTAATGGCACCATGAAATTACATTCCCATTCATGTTTTAACTTACATCTTTCTTTAAGAATGTCTCAAAGACTAAGAAAAATTCAAATCAATTTAAAACTAAAGCAACCCAAAATGATTAGGCTTTTTATTTGCGACATTAGTCCTAAATATTTATGAAATATCACACACTCAACATCGAGCAGTCAATTCCCCTCAAGAGTTCAAAGTCAGAGATCATATTCAACAGTCTTGTATCATACCCCACTAACAAAAACAGAAGCCTGGAATAAGAATCGCGAAAAGGCAGAGTAAAAGACAAAGAAGGAGTGAAAGGAGACCTAGAAGGGGATCCTTAATATTCAAAAGAAAAAAAAGCTAGTTGAAATCATTCATGCAGAGCTCTCTCATTAGTTTCAATTGTAGAAGCATGTCAGAGAAAATTTAATTCTGTACCGCATCGACAGCTGCTTCAGCAGGACCCTTGATAGAAATCAAGGAAGATTCAATAAGACGACGATATCCTTGCTCAGGAGCAATCAGATGGGGTTGATATCCATCAGCTTCAGTTATAAGTTTCCTTACATTATCCATTGAAAGCTGCTTATCGAATTGCAATCTTTTCAATGCAGCTGGGAGCTGATTATCAAAGACATTATATATTTTATCTCCACCTGGTCGACTGCAACGAAAATAAGATTAGAACAAAGCAGCATAGCTAATTAGTCTAGATTTAAGGAACAGACACAGCAAGGAATACTTACACTCCATCAAGATGTTCTTTAAAGATTCCATCAAAAGTACGACAAACTTCCATAACCATGTACAATTTTCCCTGCATTGATAAATGTTAACATACATAGCAAAGACAGGAAACACATTTTTTTGGAAGGTAACACAAAGACATCACAATTCTGAAGCCACAGGAAAGCAAACATACATTCAAAACTAACATGAAAAGTAGAGAACCAACTCATTTCAGCTAGACTAAAATCTGTCTGGCAAAATTGGATAACCAATTCACAGAAAATTCAAGATTTTACTTACTCCAGCATCAGTTGCAATGGGCTTCCCAAGACGGCTCAATTCACTTTCTAGCTCAATGATGGTCTTGTTGATAAGAGACTGGAGACCTGGAATTCTTGACTTGATAACAGCCTCTAAGTGCTAAATATGCAATACGAAAATCAAACAAAACAGTTAGTTCTCTGAATAAACTGAGAACCGTGACCCAGTCAATTAGGAAAAAAAAATAAAGACCTCGAAACTTCATTTAGGGAACCAACAAAAAATAAAGTATGTTGAGGAATTAGTTATAGAAAATGGCGCGTGAAATGAATTTAAAAGGGAGGGAACATGCTCTAAATAAAAAGGTTTATACACCAAGGCACTCAGACAACATTTCAGAATTAGAAAAAATATTCTTTGAGAATTCAACATACTTTTGACATAACTTTCCCAAGATGTTCTGACCCCATCTTGCTGGCAAGATGCCTGTACTCGGGGGTGCTAGAAAAATACTCTTTTTCTCTACGCCTGGCAGCAATCATGTCAACATTTTTATTAATATCCGCTTGAGAACGGTTGACAACACCTATCCATGGAAATTGTAGTTTATATGCTCTTCCTTCCAACATCTGAAAATCCAAGAAGATGATTTAATATAGCAACCACTGACATCCACCTCAAAGTGGCTTAAAAGTTTGTTCAAGAAAAGAATTAGGTACAGCATCCATCCAACTGACAATCCGTTTGCAGCACATGTGAAGACATGATTACTAGATTTGCTCACAAAATAGCAGCAAAAAGAAATGGTGTTAACCACAGTACTTGTTTATTCCAAAAAGTAGAATTCTGAAATGCTCAGATAAGATATCAAAAGGTGGATAAAAGATAGGTGTTTTCACTGCATATCTTTGAAATTACTCACATCCATTGCTAAAGAATTTTTAATAGAGAGTTATTCACTTGGTCAAATTTTAAAGTATAGAGACATTAATAGTTCACATAAAAATACCATCCAAAAAGGCATATGTTGTTGCCAAATCAATGCCATAAACCAAATCTTTTTCCATAACCCGGGAAGATATCAACAAAATTGGAACAAATTGAAATCTTATTTTGGATTGCTGTTGCAAGGACCATACCTCACCAGTCACCATTGTCTTTGAAAATAAAAACATTAAAGTGAGTTCAAAATTAACCTTATCAAATTTGGAATGCTAGATTTACTAGATTTAGATCAGTTTGATATATCCACTGAAATGCACGTTGAGATTTTGTTTAATCTTTTTGTTTATAGTTAGATTTTGTTTAACCATTCTTACTTTGACATGTTCACTTAAAAAACCTTTTCCTTTATATAGAAACTACTTTTAAAGACATTCAAAATACTTGAGAGAAAGCATGCTACCCAGACTCTTCATTTGTCTTTCATATAGATCCTTCAAAATACAAAAGAAACCTACTGTAATTTCACCCTTTTTAGATACCAAAAGTATGGATTTGGATTTCGATAAACATAGACAAAATTCATCATTTCCTTAGCTCCTACTGAACTCAATTAGCACAGTGTCCAAACTTGACCTAAATAACTTGAATCATAGACGACACCAGGGTTATGTCAACAGTCAACGGAGGACTTTTCCCCAAAGCTCTCCAATGTAACTATCAATAAAAAGCATGACTTGTTAATAACTTCATATATAAATGAGTTCCCCCGATCACTTTCGAGACCCACTAACAAGTTAAAACATAGATTCTCTATACAAGACCAAAAATTCAAGAAGAGTAACCCGAGTACAGCTTCTTTTAAAATTACAATACCAAACAAACAACTTACACAACGGAGCTCCAACATCACTGAATCAAGTCATGCTTAGAGCAAAGATACTTTTACCCAACAAAAAAAAAAGATGTAAAATTATGTGACCTAGTAGGAAACTTACATCAACAGCATCAGTACCCTTATCCATAAGATCAATCTTAGTCAGAACACCAAATGTCCTTTCCCCTGAGGCAAGTAACCTTTCACAGTGTTAAACGGCAATATGTATGATGTATCATCTCATTTTCAAAATCACTCTTGATATAGCACAATTTATAATGCAAGCCAACTCAAACAGTACTTAATAAGAGCTAGTGTGGACCATTGCATCACTACACAACAGAACACAAAAAGAAAGAGAGCAAAATGTAAAAAGATTATGACTCAAGAAAAACCTTCAGCTACATTATTTGCTCAATCAATAATATTTTAAATGAGACAGAAACCCATAATTGTATATGCGCATAAGATTGACATTTTATTTAAGCTGTCATAAGAAAATATTAATATACAATTATAAAAGGAATGATTTTGCAAAACATTTTAATTTTTTTTCAGAGGCATCAGAAAACTAATTGAGAGTTAATTTTTCTTCATTAAATTTCAGTGTGTAGTATAAGATTTTGTTTAAACATCATTTGCCTCCCAACACATAAAACAATGAAACCCAGAAAGAAAATTTAAAAACAATTTAAATTCAGTAGATCTAAAACTACAATTAGTTTTAACATTCAAATAAAAGCAATAAATAATCAGACAAAAGTGCCCCTTAAAGTGACTATACAGCCTATTTGATCACTAGCAGCCACTGCGTTTGGTTAGGTGATAATTTTTGTTAAATCATAGGAAACACTAAATTTACATGCTTGAAAGACTCTCCACTCTTTAGATGTAAGGCAACGCGTTAGAACAGGAGCAGCCATGGGAGTGGGGGTTAATAAGCAGGTGGAAAATTGGGAAGAAAATTAAATTTGTTTCCGTCTTGAGGGGTTATCAGTATGTTAAGAAATTCAAATGTAATTCTCAGTTCTCACATAAACAGAAGTTGAGAAGCTTGTGTAGTCTTCTGCAAAGGATGTTATGCATTCAAGACAAGAAAGTCATTCTAATATACCAACATGAAGAACATTAGTAGTCCTAAAACTTTTAAATGAAATTGGTTGCTTAGCCCCTAAGCGGCTTTTGGTTCAACCAGCCACTCCTACTAGCTTTCATCAGATTAATAGATGTTACTCCTCCTACTAGCTTTCAGTGTATGAACAGCTGGAAACCTATTCCAGGAACTCTCTATTGAAATACTATACTCACCTGCAAATGTGTGGAATAACAAATTTCCACACCTGCTTTAATTTCGTCAGTGATAACTCGTTAAATGCAAATATTGTGTCTTCAAAAATGCTACTACAAGAAAATATTATTTCTGACATTTCCAAACTCTAACCTTTTGGATCTACTTCGCGAGAAATCTTAATAGCATCTGATGTTGCAAGATCTTGATTGGCAGGAGAAACAGCAAGAATAATGCAATTTGGCTGCAATGTAAGAAAACAATAGAATCAGAAAAACTCCCCTACACATGTCAAGTAGTAACTGAGATCCTTTCAAAAGCCAATATATATTTACTAATATCTTGAAGTATAGAAAGTAAACCGCTGATAATTTACGGCATGCTTGGGGCAATGGAACAACAACAAAATGGAATAGGCAATATTCATCCCATTTCCATTAGCCGGAATGTAAGTAACTTCGGGTAACGAACTCCTGAATTAAATCAAGAATTCCAAACAACATAATGGAATAGGTGAACATTGCTACTCCATTATTTGTTTCTAATTCCTGATTTCATTTTGGAGTTGTGATTCCGATGTTACTTCCATTCCACCTTAATTCCATTTCCCATTCCATTTTGAAATGCCCAAAATGCCCATTCAAATTAGGGAGGAAACTAAAGAGTGGATCAAAAAGCACTATTCCACCTCAACCTTTCATCAATGCCCAATGCCCATTTAATTGCCAACCCATTACCATTCAACTCCTTTCCTCCTCAGGCTCCAGAGAATCCACATCCACCTGCTCTTGGCTACTCTGTACAACACCCCCCCCCCCTCCCCCACTGCGTTCTTTTCAATCATCCCACTTTTCTACTATTTTCAATCCTTTCCAAACTCATTTGAAGTCAGAGGTGAACTAGGTTAGGGTGTACCCCAACATTGATTCCAGCTTATCTGAAGAAGAAATCCAAATCACACAGCCCTTTTATACCATATTCTAATTCCATTACGTCAGACTTCCTTACACAATGTACCATATTGGCCCATAGCGAACTCAGTACTGCATTATTGTTCTCATAAATGTAAACACACCAGATAAATTCCCATAGAAAAATTATAATATAAGAAGGTACAACTAACCTTCTCAATATAAGCGCGAACCATGTTTTCAATATCCGCAACAATGCTATCAGATTGTCCCTCTAAATAAATGGAGAGAAATTAATTCAAAAACAGTCCACTATCAGGAAAAAGGCAGAAAACAAACTAAGACTGATGATTCAAAACAAACAACTCACCAACTGCTACTTTTGTAAGTCCGGGAAGATCTATCAGTGTCAAGTTTACGACTGGCATGATCAAAATCAAAATTTAGCTGTCAAAAGCCAGATCAACAAACAGAAATATACAACATGGAAGAACAATTGCAGATCGTGCTTATTAGGGAATATTTCAAAATTATTTGATGGCCAGACAAGAGGGACACAATTGGCAACAACAGAAGGCTGCAGCTCTCCTACATGACATTTTACCCAAGATGCTTTAATCGTCCAGTCAATACTTAAATGAAGAGTTTGTTTAGTTGCATTAATTGATGCATAAAGCTAGAATCTCTTCATACCATTGGGAGAATATATACTGAGATAAATTGGTACGCTAGATATTTGTTTGCTACGGCCTGTCTCTCGGTCAGTCTCGTCAGCGATCTCCTTTCTCACAGCAGCTGAATAAGAGATGCACAGGATTTAGAAGTCAAAAGGACAATAAAGCAAGGTGAAACTACAAGGAAGATGACAATAACAGTACACTAAGTATATCAGGTGATACATGCGGAAGGAGAAAAATAGTACTTCATAAACGATACACCCTCTTTCCCAATTTTTGTGACACTTCTCGCTTTTCGAGATTCAAACTATGTAAAATCTGCCCAATAATTAAAAAAAAACTTCATATTGACATGAGAAGAATTGCATCTCATAGTACTTTTCATATAGTAGTTTAATATCCAAATTTGTATTTGAAAATTAGTCAAATTGACTCTCGATAAGCAAAGAGTGTCATAAACTGGGACAGAGAGAATAATGGTATATATTGCCCAACGACTCACCAAAATCAGTAAACTTCTTCCTTGGAAGGTGTCCAAATTCTGCATATTCTCTACTACCTTGTTCTAACCGGTGAAGCTGTAGGACCAGGGGTCGGCGAGTGACAATACCTGTACATAGTATGTTAATAATATTCCATGTGATCTGGTATTCACAAAACTTAATGTAAACAGCACTACTAATGAAGACAATCTTTACCAGATCCACGAGGCAAAAAATCCTTTCCGACAATGCTCTCAAGCACTGAAGACTTCCCAGAGCTCTATAAGCCATACAAAATATGACAGTTAAGCAATATGACTAAACCAGTAAATCATTAACCAAAAGTGTTCAGAAGACACATAAATCAGACCAAAGACACGATAATTCACTGCTATAAAACCATCAGAGTGTAGACAATTATAAATTGAGTCAAAAGGAACTGATAATTGTACATGAGTGTTCACAAGCTGAAACAGAATGAGCTACGGTATCCTATATTCATGGCACTATCGCAATAACATCCAGCAGCTCATAAAACTTCATCTGTACACAGGCCCTTTTCACATTAAGCTGCTATATTATTATGGAGACAGCATCATCACATATTCCGACATGAACCAAAATTACCAACCAAACGAAACTACAAACTGACTCGGTCAAGAATTCACAAATAGATCCGAACCCTAGATATTGCTATTTCATCAAGAACTGCATATTATCAAGCTAAAAGAGATAATCAAAGATTGAGAAATCCTGATCAGGGACAAAAAAAAAAAGAATATAATAATAAAACAGAGATCTAAATCAAACAAGAAAATCGTTACAACGATGACGGAAAATGAAAAAGGAGATCGGAGAGACCTGGCCACCAACGACAGCGATGGAAGGAAGGGCATCCCAGAGAGTAGGCAATGCACTCTCTTCACCATGATCGCCAAGGGCAGTGCAAGCTCTCTGTAATCTGTTAACCAATTGTATAAGATTCTCCATTGATCAGAGTCAAAGATCGGCGACTTGACTCACAAGTGAAACAATAAGATGAACAGCGTCGGCGCCGGTGATTTACAAATTGATCGATAGATCGAAGACGATTCAAAGAAAGAAGAGAAAAGGCCAACGGGTCGAAATAAGAATTTGAAATTGTAACGGGGACACGGAGAATTTAAAAGACGGGTCCGCGTCGACGTCGGTTCGCTAATGGCTGGGTTCCGTTGTAATAAATAAATAAATTAATGAGAGATTTGTTTGTCAGTTTTTTTAACTTTAGGGGCCTAAGCTTCGTGCCGTCTTGTTGAGTAGCTCTTTTATTTCCCTTATACATAATTTAATTTACTTACGGAAAAGAAACATAATTTAACTTTTGTTATGAAATAGTAATATATTTATGGATGACCATTTTTATGAAATATCTTTAAATCGATTGAAACGATAAATTCGAACTTGTTATAATTATTTTATATTTTTATAAAAGGAGTTGCTTAAATAGAGTAAATATTTTTTTTCCGCTTTAAAAATTGTTAATTATGTCATTAAAGAAGTAAAAGGGTGAAAGTTTTCAGAGAAATATATATATTTATATATAAATTGAAATTTAATATATATATATATATAAATTGAAATTTTGAAAGAACCTAACAAAAGTAGTAAATTACTTGGAAAAAAAATGAGTGTATTAAAAGACCATATCCATTGAAACTTGTGTGCACAAACAATGTTAGATTTGATAAGGCTCTAGACAATTTTGTGTTGAGAACATAACATTAGAATTTAGAGTTCATTATTGCTCTTAACATAGGGATAGGGTATAAGGATCCAATAAAAATTCCAAAAGTTAATAGATTTTTTCTCTATTAAAAACCGGACAATACCTATAAAACAAAGGGAGACCAACCAAAGAAAAAATCTATAGTATAAAGATTTAAATAAAGTCCTCCTCCAAAATAGAGCGCAAATCACTAGGCTTTTAGTGTTTTTTTTGTTTTAAAAAAATGCAGTATTTTTTATTTATGCTAGTATATAAACTTAAAATTTGGTAATTTTCCTCTCATTTCAATTTTCATTGGCTACTACGTGACAAATTTGAGTGTTTAACAATAACAATAATGTAATTGAATGATATATATACAAAGTTATTACTATAAAAGCTTACCTATATGATTTTTATATCAGCTTATTATAATTAAGTTATGTAATAAGGTGTGCATATATATATTAGTTAACTATAATAGTTAAAGTGAGCTTTTCTTTAAAAAAATAATATTCACATGACCAATTCAATCGGAGACTTAGCGCATATGTGGAACAGATAGCGTACAAAGAATTAATATAAACAGAATTGTAACTTAATTTGTTATTAAAAATTACTTATCATTTATTTTAATTATTCATCACTATTTATTAAATAAAATTATAGTATCCCCTCCTTTTAAAAAAAATATCTCTTGTTGACTTGAAACTCTATTTAAGAAATTCATTTTCCATGTTCTTATTAAATGGTGTTTTATCTGACAAAAAAAAATTGGTGTTTTACCTTTTTACTTTGATCCAAATAAAAAATGTTTCATATAACCAAAATAGACTAAGAGCCCGTTTGAATTGATTTAAAAGTTGGTCAAACCTACTTTTAAGTCAGTTTTTTACTTCTTCAGGAAGTGTTTAGCAAATATAAAAAACAATTTAAAATAAGTTACGAAGTGTTTGACAAGATAAAAAATGACTTAAAATAAGTCAGAAACCAAAAGTAGGTCCCCTCTACTTTTTATTTTTTGACTTAAAAGTCATTTCAGTTTGACTTTTATTTTTGACTTAAAAGCTACTTTTTTTAAGTCAATCCAAACAGATTTTTTTTTTTTTCAAATTTACTTTTATTTAGATAATTCACTAAGAAATCATTAAATAAGTAAAAAAAATAAAAAGAATTTTATAAATAGATGGAGTAGTGAGTCTATCAATATTCAGAATTTGAATTTGAAATGTTTTATTATTAAGAGAGAAATAATCTTATCTACCGTATAGTATTTTAGTAAAATAGGGATACCACCAATGTCGTAAGAAGGAAGCATATTCTTAGAAATATATAAGTATATCTCCAAAATTGTGAAATTTGGCCGTAAGCTAAGTTTCAATTACCACCTCACGTGCCAGCACTCACAACTGAAGCCGTGAAGCATCTAAATAACCAATCGATACTCTCCCTTTTCCACAAAATCCTCTGGAAATTGCCTGAACCTGTATCAATGCTGCCTGAACCTGAACTCGCATTATCCGGCATTTTTCCATGGATTCTCTCTTAATAAACTCCCCCTATACAGCCCTGGGTTCTTCTAACATTCTTAACTCTAACATCACTTCTTTCAATCTTTCTTCTTTTTGGTTTTTCAGATTCAAAAGACCTAAGATATTGAAAACATCTTCAGTTACTGTTTCATACTTGAATCCCCAAAACCCCAATTCAGAATGGCAAAATCAGAGCTCATACTTAAAACCCTTTTCACTTCTTCTTCCAATCTTCAAGAAAGTTAAAAACTTTGCAGCAAAGAATAAATGGGGCTCTGTTTTTAAAGGTTGTAGTGGCACTGAGAATGTTCCTGAGGAGCTTAGAGGGGATTTGTTGCAAAATGGAAGCTTTGGGATGGCTCTTTTGAGTATAACTGCAACAGCTAAAGTGAAGATAAGTCCAATTGTAGCTACATTAGCTGCTAACCCAACGTTTGTTTCGGGGTTTATAGCCTGGTTTGTGGCACAGTCAATGAAGGTCTTTTTGAATTTCTGTGTGGAGAGAAAGTGGGATTTTAGGATTATGTTTGCTTCTGGAGGAATGCCTTCTTCCCATTCAGCCTTATGCACGGCATTGACTACCTCAGTTGCTATTTGTCATGGAGTTGCTGATTCATTGTTTCCCGTTTGTTTGGGATTTACTTTAATTGTGATGTATGATGCTATTGGAGTTAGACGGCATGCCGGGATGCAAGCAGAGGTAATTAAGTGCTTCCGATATTGTCTTCTGTATTCTTTTTGCGGCTGTGGTTAATCTTTATGCTTGGCAGTTTAAGGTCTTGTGTGTGCTTTAATTGGGAGATATGGTAGGCTGGTACAGTATAGCAAGAATGTAAAGGTGCAATCTTTATCAAGAAAGATCTTGAAACATTGGAGATAATGTGGTCTTACTTACAAGTGCTACATCATTGATTAGTTGTGGTGAATTGATGCAGGGTATACTTTATTTTCTTAAATGTTAAAGTCCCTACATACTTGTTCAGGCTATTAGGCTATTAATAATGGAAAACATGAAAGTGGTTTCTGGTACCTGAATTCTTTAGGTTGTAAATTGACTAGGTCCCAATCATAACTCTGCTGGATGACTATGGTAGGTGATAATTGTTTGCTTATAGCTAATAATATGAAACAATGTTATAAGTGCCCCTTAAGTCATTTATATAATATTTTGGCATGAACTTAAATACGAAGAGCCGAAAAATATGGCAAAGCAGAAAGCTACACATTTTTATTCTCTTGAATCCTAGAATGACTTGATTTGGATGAGGTAGTTAGAGGTGTACCGAATACCGAGAAGATTGTCATTGGTGGAGATTTTAATGGCCACATCGGGGCAACTGCTAGTGGATTTGATGATGTTCATGGAGGCTTTGGTTTTGGGGAGAGAAATGGAGGTGGAACTTCGCTTCTAGACTTTGCTAAGGCTTTTGAGTTGGTGATTGCTAACTCATGCTTTCCGAAGAAGGAGAACCACTTGGTTACCTTTCGTAGCCCGGTAGCTAAGACCCAGATAGATTACTTTCTCCTTGGGGGGGGTGATAGAGGTCTATTTAAGGACTGCAAGGTCATCCCAAGTGAAAACCTCACTACCCAACACA